>JAECUM010004811.1:0-63856 GCA_016617855.1 Megalonaias nervosa | reverse complement strand
CTACCACCATCTGAACATGTTAACTGTATGGAAGACTTTAAAATTTGGTGAATTTCAACAGTGCGGCATGGGAAGAGAGATTGCAATAGAGGACGGATCAGGATGGACAAATAGAGGCAACGATATATGCTATCACAATATCCCTTTAAAGCGCGAGGATAACAATAATACATGATAAAGATCGAAATTATGTAGCAATCAACCACACTTTAAATGTTGTATGCATCACATCATACTTATTTTTAACCTTAATAACTTGAGAGCGCCAGACTTGACCCTTTCTGTTGCACCTGAAAACTAAGACGTATTTAAAAGCGGTAGATATGATTTTGATCACTATGTTTATATGACCTCAAGCATTGTAGAAATCCACTTGTCATTCACATTTTATAATGTATGTACCCGATGTGATGTGATGTGATTTGGATTTTTAACGTAGCTTTAACAATTTTTCAGTCATATCGCTACGATGTCTGCAGTGTGGCAGTTTATAGTGATGTCTAGCACTGGGGCATCATGCCGCAGACATGTGGCATGATGTCCCACCCAGTCACATTATTCTGACACCAGGCCGACCAGTCCTGACACTAACCTCTTAATGCTGAGCGCCAAGCGAGGCAGCTGTTAGTACCATTTTTGTAAGTCTTTGGTATGACTCGGCCAGGGATCGAACCCGCAACCTCCCGCATCCGAGGCGGACGCTCTAACCACTAGGCCACCGGAGCGGTCGTATGTACCCGAAATACATAGAATCGTAATATGATAGTGTTGAATATACGCCCTAACTTTTTAGTTAACTGAGAAAGAAAGTACACTTTATAAATGTATATTTTCGTTGCAAGTTGTGTACTAGTACAACATCTACAATATACAACATTAATTGCATAGTATTCAAGTTCTACGGACCAGACCTCGAATGTATGCTGATATTAATCGGAATGCCCTCGGCCTTTTCAGACAGATCCTAGAGAAAAGTTATTCGACTCGCAAAGGAAGAGACGATGATATTCCGAATGCTGCAGATACCAAATTAGAACCAACTCGACCTTTTACGAAACAAGGATTAAACGAGAAGATGCGAATGCATCGAGCTATTTATCATTTGTAAGGTATTCAGTCATATCGTTACAATGTCTGCAGTGTGACAGTTTAAAGTGACATTATCCTGACACCAGGCCGACCAGTCCTAACACTAACCTCCTAATGCTGAGCGCCTAGCGAGGCAGCTGTTAGTACCATTCTTATAAGTCTTTGGTATGGATCGGCCCTGGTTCGAACCCACGACCTCCCGCATCCGAGGCGGACGCTCTAACCACTGGGCCACCGCGGAGTGGTCTGAAGAGAGAGAGAGAGAGAGAGAGAGAGAGAGAGAGAGAGAGAGAGAGAGAGAGAGAGAGAGAGAGAGAGAGAGAGAGAGAGAGTTTATACATATATAATATCTTTTGGCATGTCGATAATTTACGTGATCATCATTATTACATGAATCTGATTAAATATATATCTTTCTAAATTGCAGCTAACCATTTATTATTATTATACAGAAGTTCGAATATCTATCTTCACATGGACCGCTCCAGTGGCCTAATGGTTAGAGCTTCCGCCTCTGATGAGAGAGATCGCATGTTTTTTTTTTTTATTTTTGTTTGTTTTTTTGTTTTTTTTGGAAACAAGCATGCATGTCAATGCCTGACTTAAATTTACCACACAAATAGGAGGTAACTATAAATTTGTGTGGGGCACCTTGCGCGTCTGGAGTTTACTATATACTTTTCGTTTTATGATATGAAATGTTATAGTCATTAAAAATTATCATTTTAATTGAAATACAAAATTGACGTTACACATGCCTATGACAATGTGTTTCATGCTCGCTGCAAAGAATTTTTTTAGAGCGGACATAAGTGTTTGAGAAGGGAGTAAAATAGCACCCAGTTGATGCACTTAAAGAAAAGAAAACGTTTTATTTCTAACATTAGTAAAAACAAGGCAAATTTATTTCCTAATTAGTCCCTAGATCTATATATAACAAGCGCGAAAGACGAACATGTCATTCATCTCGAAAACATAATATATATTTGGGAAATGCAACCTTAGTTGATATAATGCGGATTAATATTCACGTGTGACAGTACGGCAGTGTTCGTACATAATTTTACATCCCATGCGGAAATATTAAAGTGATTTAAAGGTCTACTAGAGTATAATACACACTGTATATTAAAATGTTCATTTCTCGCTAAATACTCAGACATGTGCATTAAATATGCATATTTTAACTCACAGAGAAGAAAAATGTATGCATTTATCGATGTTTTACGGAAAACTCTCCGGAAATATTTGTATACTTCCGGTGATGATAAGATTCCCGGAAGTGATGTTTTGTCGGGAAGTCCCTCAAGTTTAGCGTATGTGGTGATGATGGCTGAATCTAGTGATGATTCTAGAGAATTTACGGCAAATTTGTCGTGCTCATTTTCGTCGTGTGAGGAAGGTGAACTCCTAGAAGATGGCGAACATAATGACTCTTAAGAAGATTCTGCTCGCTGAGGTTAGACAGTACTAATTTAAGCCCGAATGAAACGAGAGCGTGGATAAGGACCCTAAAGAGGACATAGGCCATAATGAGGCTGAGCAGCCCTTGGGCTATTCATTCTGGTAATTACTATTATCATTATGGCAATTATTATTATTCTTTCGTTAATGTTATTTCAATTTCGTACTGAAAAGAGAAGGGCGCGAATTTGGGCGAAACTTTGACGTCTTCAGAGTAGATTTTCATGTGGGCGTGGTTCATTAGTAACTAGGGGTGTTATAAGTTAAACACTTAAGACAGCAATGCGGAAATTGCAAGGAAATCCTGTCCAAGTACATGAACACTTGTCGGCAAAATATTTTACAGTAGTTATGGTGCCACTATCAGGGTCAGTTTTGGGACAAGTGATTGCTTTATACCCATGTGAAAATTATGCTTAAAATTCCTTTTCATAAAATCCCTCCTTTATTAACAAAATGTATCAGTACTATCACTTTACTTGAGTGTGGAATTTTCACCCAAACCTTTCATTCTGAAAATAGATCCTGCTAAAATCATTGGTCCATTATCTTGGAAATTCTCATGAAAAATTCTTTTCATTTCTTGAACAGATTCTATACTATGACATTAAAAACATATTGCTGTCTGTTCATGTTCACTTTTGATTCATTTAGCTTCCTAACACTGGTTGTAGTAGAATCAAATGTTATGCTAGAAGACTTGACTCTGAAAACATGAAATAAGTAACAGAAAACCGGGATACATGAAATAACATAACTTTGTTCAAGTTTAAAAAGTTGCTGTATATTCTATTTTCACTCATAATAGATACATTGCTGCATAGAGGTGGCAATAAATGTCTATCAACTGACTCCGGCTTCCTGACCACTTCCTCCCGTACTGCCATCAATTCTTCAACATAGTCTGAAAAAAAAAATTGTTACCCCAGTAATTCAAGAAACTGAAAATTGTCATCCACTGCCTACATTCACACTGACAATTTACCAAAGCGAATTAATGGAAATGGAAACGAGACTTAAATAGTATTCCTTTTAACATACATATAAATCATAGTTTAATGAATGATTGAATAATAATAATAATTTTTGTTGCGATTTATGATTTTGAATATGTGCTACAAAAAAACTCTGTGTTAGCTTTATTTTGATTAAAATCTTTCAAGTCTGAGTTGCTTAGCTATAGTTAGTTTCTCCCTTCTGTGTGAGTACGTACGGGAGCGGGGAGGAGGGGATAGAAGTATTAAGGGGGGGGGGCTGTATTCCTAGTGATATGTACACTGTCCAACTTTAATATAGCTTTAAACATAGAACTGTTATATTACTATATGTGCTTGTATGCGAGTTTTATCAAATGGTATCATTCAGGGTAGTAAAAATTGCAATATCTACATACCCTTGGCTACATGTCACACATCAAAATAGTGTGTGGCAGCAGCAGGCAAGGTGAACAGACCACTTTGTACGAGACCTTATTTTACAAAAATAAAGGTTCCTACAGAGGCTGAAAAATAAGGTCAATAACGCTAAACCGAACCTCCCAACTTTTATTATTACCGTATAGTTTGAAAAACGGATAATAAATCGTTTGGTTTGGCTCATTTTTGTTATTTTATTTTTGACTTTTTTGTTTTTTCTGTTATAGTGCGTTTAGTTTACTCGCGGGTCACTTAATTTTTGTCGGCCACCCTGCCTGCTGCTGTAATCCTTGATAAAATCAAGGACCAAAGATTTTATCTAGACCTATACGATATCTAGATCTTGGATCATGTAGATTTATTGTAATAAATCCAAACGGAACAGCTTGTGCTTGAGCAAAAAAGTTTCTGAACTTCATCATATCCATATCCCCTGAACACCAAGTATAATAAATATTCTGTAAAGTATAATTATCTACTCCATTAAACATTACTAAAATATTGCAGTTATCTCTGATCACTTTAGGTATTTGTGTATAACGCTGAGTGACGTATATAACATCTGTATTCCTGTGTCTACCTCGAGAAAATATTCTAGCTGGATTTGTTTGTCTGTCTAACATAACGTCATCGTACACCACTAAATTATCAATAAATCCATCTAGGTCATCTACAGATGGGGCCTCATCAATATCGGTGATAAATTCAACAACATCATTACCGTCTTCATTCTGCAATTTTGCATTTTCATTAAAATCTTTAAGTACCTCGTAACAGTGTTGATCATCTACAGATGGCGCTACTAAATACAATTTACTCCATTTTAACCACCGCATTATTAAATTTAATAATAGTTGTGTTTTACCCGATCCAGATGGACCTATTATAATCATCCTTATCGAATTTGGTAATGCTGGGTGATGCTTCACTGGCTCCTGTTTCGTGTCGCCGAAAAGTCAATTATATCCATATAATAAATAATATGAGTCTATATTGTGTTCGATGTAGAGCGTCTACACCCACTGCTGAATTAACTACAATAACAACAAAAAATAAACGACGTGCTCTGACGGGCAAATGTGTAAAATGTGGCACAAAGAAATACAAATTTGTCAAAACAAAGACAGGTGGAGATATAGCCGCTTTATTAGGAAAATTACCAGGAACTCTGTGGGCTAAATACCCCGGTGAGAAACATATTCCTGGATATAATTATTGCGGTCCTGGAACTCGACTTGATATCCGACTTGATAATCAAGATCAACCAAGATCAGGAGAGCATCCAATAAATAAGATTGATCAAGCGTGTCATGTTCATGACGTTGCATATAAAAGTAAAGATTTACAACAAAGGCATCTCGCAGATGTAAATTGATTCATGCATTAAATTCTATACCTAATAATTCTGTCAGAGATAAATTAGCTAGTTTTCTAGTAAAATCCGCCATGAAAGGTAAAATAATGTTAGGGGCTGGTAATTAATTATATAAATATTATAATGGAATCCATTTATTATAGCCCAAGAGGATATTGGAGAGGTAGATCAGCTATTAGTAAATTATCTGAAGCAGCAAAAGTCTCACGGTTATCTACCACCACCTAAAAAAATTCAATATTCACATTTTGATGTCAGCGTCCCTAATGAGGTTCATCAAGCAGATATTTTATTTTTACCACATGACACCATTAAAATTGGTAAACGTCAATCACGCACACACAAATACGCATTAACTGTCGTTGATGTTGCGAGTAAATATAAAGAAGCTGAACCATTATCAACAAAGACAGCGTCTGAAGTTTCATCTGCGTTTGAACGAATTTATCAGCGAGGACCTTTGAGATGGCCACAGTTATTACAGGTTGATCCTGGCAAAGAATTTCTTGGTGCAGTATTATCGTTAATGAAAAAACAACGTTAAAATCAGACGAGGACACACTGAAATTCATCGTGATCAGGCAATGGTTGAACGATTTAATCGAACACTTGCTGAGCGGTTATTCGGATACCAATATGCAAAAGAAATATCTACTGACTTTAAATCCGGTGAGAAATCTCGTGAATGGGTTGCAAGGTTACCAAATGTGATAGCTGCATTAAATAACGAAATTACTCGTTCAACTTCCATGAAACCTTCTATTGCGATCACAAAAAAATATATACCCCGTAGCAATTACAGACATCAACCTCAACCAGTATTAGGTAATGTAACTGTAACTGTAAGATATTTATACGAACCTGGCGAACTTGAAGGTGGTAAAAAAAAGAGCAACCGATCCTATATGGAGTGTGACTACACATACAATTTCTAGTGTAGTTAGATCTACTGGTAGACCTCCAATTTACCGACTAGATTCGAGAGCCCCTCAACGTGGATTTGTGCGTGAACAATTACAGGTAATTCCTAAAGACACACAATTACCACCACATACAATTACATAACCAGAACCTCTACGTCGATTACATTCAAGACAGGTCAGCATCACATTATCACGTATATGACCAAGATCACTATTAATTCTGTCTACGGTAAATTGTCTTGGATTATTATTCGAATATTGCCATAACATATTACAGTTACAACTTGCACAATTATTATTCTGTAGTTGTTTTAGTTTTATAATAAATTCAACATCAATATCAAAATCACGTTTATTTTTTTTGTCACACTGCTTATAACCAGATAGTTTTTTTCTTATTACGTCATTATTAACATTCTGATCATTATTTTCTGTAAAATTCATAATAACCCTATGTAGTTGAGATATTCTTCTGACTCCAGAAACTGCGAGATAGACTAAATTCGACCATTCAATCCGATCATCTATAATCCAGATATTTGTATCAGAAATAGTTAACCCCTGTGACGAGTGAATAGTTATAGCGTATCCTAACGTCCACGGTGATTTATTCATATTCAGTGTATTCTCAACGACATTAATATCGACTAAAATAATATCATTCAAGACAAGATTTTGTATTCCACCACCAGGAATTTCAACATCAATATTCTGTCGTCGAGTATCTGCTGGGCGATAACATAATGGTACAGGTAGATCTGAAAACTTTTCTTTATGTAACAGAAATAATTTATCCTGTAGTTCATCACGAACTATCTTTCTACTTGCAACTATTAAATCAGCGGGATTCCATCAATTTAGAAAATCATTCATAGAAGTCTCTGGAATTACTCCACGCATTATTTCACATTGTACTCTGCCTGGTTGTAGTCTGATTAACCTTTTAAATTCCTTCAGCGGTTCATCAATAGCTCTATGGTCGTCATTTATTTCTTCATAATAATCTACGTTATTCTTCAGCCATTCATGTGGAGACTGACCAATAAAAGGTGGTGGTTGACCATGATCACCGCACATTATTACAGCAGTATTCTTCGTCAATAGCCATTCAAGAAATGTTTTTAATATTTCTAACGACACCGTGCATATCTCGTCCCATATAATATATTTAGGTATATATTTCTCACCCATTCTCTCAGGAGTCCATGTGTCTCCACACCATCTAAAGAAACTATGATAAGTACACGATTTTACTCCTCGTTCTTTTATTTCTCTGGCTAATTTATGTGTCGGTGTCAAAACAATTATATCTGAATTATTATTCATGAATAATTTAATCACACGAGTTGTTTTACCTGAACCACCGCATCCGTTAAGATAAACAGTTTTATGTCTAGCCACAGGATCGTACACAGATGGTGCTGATGACTTTGATATTTTATTATTATTTTTGTGATATATTTCCTTAATTTCAACGTCGGCAGATTCAGAATAACTAAGTATATTTTCTTGTTTTATTCTCCATGACCCCCATTCACCATTACCAAGTAGCGGTTTTAATAAATCTGTATATTTTTTATTTATGTAGAACGAATCCGTGGCGACTCTGACAGCATCACGAGGAAATCTATTTATCATAGACAGTAGATTTATAGAAACATATGCCAACATAGATGATCTTAAATGAGTAAACTGCGGTGAGTCACCATCAAGATAACTCACAATTGTACCTAGTTTGGTTCCGTCTGACAAATAAGCATTACTCCGATTTATAAATTTATTTTTTTTCTGTTGTATCAGCTATTATAAAATCTAGTTCAGCATCGTCCATAATCAATCTTGTACAGTGTCTTTTATGATCATAGGCTCCTCCTTGAGTAAATTTACCAATTATCTTTCTACCAAGATCTTTTGCAAGTTTTTCATCATGCTCATCTCTGTATTTACGTATATTATTAGTAATTTTAATAATGTCATCTTCATTAAGATTAGGTAATTCTTTCCTGGCATCATCAATATTAAATCTATTTGGTTCTGGTAACCAAACTTGCTTCTGTGGACTATATGATATAATCGCCTCGCTCACCTGTAAAAATATTAAAATTCCAACATCAAGTATATATCGCAATAGTACTATTGGAACCCAACATTTTTCTGAAAAATGTCTTCCAAACCAAGCATAAGTAATCGGATGGAGATTTTCTGCAAACTCGAATGATTCTACATGAGCAAATCCGGTTAAATCAAAATCTGGTAAATGTCCGTTTATCGCAACCCTGGTCATCTCGTGTGATGGATGTCCGAATCTCTTAAAGTATTCAGAACATTCTCCGTATCCAAGAAAACTTCCAGGATAACACGCTACCATATCAACGGAGATAACGTCATTATACTTATATTTAGTATTCCATAATCCTCCGTGTCCATATTCTACACAGCTTTTCTTGACATCTTCAAGAAATTCCGATCGTGTTGGTTTCCATAAATTTTTCTCCTGAGCGAAATAAGCCGCTACAGACGGAACAGTAAAACAATTATTTAATAATTGTCTAACTTTGACATCGTCTAAAGTATATTCCAGCGCAAGATTTTCCATTTCTACATTAAGAGATTCTATACGGTAAATATCACCATTAGGTCGTACAAACTGATCGTAATGATCATATTCTGAACTTTGAAATAACCAAACGGACACAGGGTCACTTTTACTGATATTTTTGATAAAATCAAATATATGTCCATCATAAAATTTAACCGCTCTGTCTAGTGGAAATATTGTTACTGCTGAGGTCCATGCGTGCGAATTATGATCAACGATTATTATAGGAGCTCCTCTTGATTCATATTTTGGTTCGTACAATATCTCTCCGGTTAACGTTTTTACTGTTATTGGGAATTTTAATTTCTTTTCTAGTTCAGCGACATCTTTGATAGACGCTCCGGTATCTTTAACTGATTCTGCCCAAGTATTTATTTTTTTACGTCGTAAATCTGTTAAACCATTACCACGTATCGCGTTTGTAAAATGTTCTGTAACTCGTTCAGCTACACAGTTTATTCTTGACTCTGACAGTTTCATAGGCTTTAGATCCCCGACGTCAGGTTTATTATTAAGCGGATATATTGCATATACAACTGCAGTAACTGGGTAGCCCGTTCATAATATATCTTATCAACACCGGTTAGTATTCCGGGTTTAGATTTATTATTTAAGAGAACAATATTATTTCCTGACTGCACACGGACTGGATCGCGCTTATCACGAATAATCCAAATATCTTCTTCTGTATTTACAATAAATTTTATTAAAATAAAATATTTTTGATCATCAAGATGATTAATAATTACTTTTCCTCGTTTGTCATTCATCATATTAGTAACATTTCCGACTCTGAATGTTGACCATACATGAGCAGCGCCATCGTCACGAAATTCCTTTTTTGCTTCACGAATACGTTCGGTTATATCCTCATTTGTTAATGCCAGATCTTGCATCAAAGTACTAAATTTATATTCTGATAATCGATCGAGATCAAATGTGGATATCTGAGGTTCAATTGCCGATAATTCGTTCATATAATTAAGACAAGTATTTAAATTAAAATATTTGTATATATAATGATTGAAACAAAAAACAATTGTGCTTGGCTCAGAATTGGATATACTTCTCTTTGTAATAAACCGTGGGTGAACAAATACTGCGGAAATCATGCACAAAGTATCAAAAATGGAAGTACAGGACCAATACCGTGCGTGAAATGCGGTGTTGGAGTAAGAGGAAAAACTCAATTGTGTCTAAAATGTGGCGGAAAAAAATACAGGGAATTAAAACGATATTATGACAAAAAAAATAATACTTTGACGTCAGGTAAATCTCCTATACAAACCGTAGAAGATTATCTGGTCAGATTTCAAAACAATGATTTAGACAAATAATATTATATATATAAAATGACTCAGACAAATCAGACTTATGATGAAATGATCGACAATGATATTATAAGAGAATTAAGAAAAGAAGCATTTCGTAATAAATACGAATTTGTGAAACATCCAATATATACAAATTATGAAGCGTCTCGAGATGGTGTAATCAGACACTGTAGATTGAAAAAACCAGTCGGTAATGTTGATAATCTTGGTTATTTTAGATTTAGTGTTGCTAAGGGAAAAAAATACTTATCAAGTAGATTCGTATTTGAATGTTTTCATGGAGTAGTTAAAAATGGACTTGTAGTTGATCATATTGATGGAAATCCCAATAATAATCGGTTATCTAACCTGCAAGCTATTACACCTAGTCAGAATGCTACACGTGGAAATACTGGAAAATATCCCAAGATCCCGAGGTCGGTTAAATCTGTAAATGCAGATGGTGAAGAAATTGTGTTCAAGTCAATTAATTCTGCTGCAAAACATTTTAGCATACATCCACGATCGGTGCAATGTGTTGCAGATAATATTACTAGATCAGCATTTTCAATAAAATATGATCAGCCGATTATATTTGAATATATCTAACTCTGTCTTCCTAACAAATTGTATATAGTTTGACTCTATATTTTGCCATGGGTACTTTCACCGTCGCTGCTCTCTGTGTCACTCTCACTTTTGACAGAATCAAATAACATAATCTTTCTTAATTGCATTACACGATTATCCACGATCTTCTTTTTCTCGTATTCACGAGATAGTTCGGATCTAATATTTTCGATCGAACGTGCAAGAGGCGCAAATAGTTTTACCTGTTTTTCATTTACCACCCCCAATGATTCAAGCATAGACTGATAAATTGATTTTACGAATTTATAATTGGATGGTAATGTGTATTTATTGTCAGTTTTTCTTTGTTTTAATATTTCATAATCACATAATATTTTTTCAGGATCGAGATTATCAGATAGATTTATTCCGTTATGTTTTAATTTTTTAATAGCAGAAATAATATCATTAATGTTTTCTTGGTTCATTATATAATAATTATTTCTTTAAAATAAAAAATATTCACAAAACATATAATCACAACACAACCCCATATGAGCTCCTAGATTGCCAAACAACATTCTAGCAAGCTCAGGGGCATTTGAAATATCCCCATGTGAACTCCTAGGTTGTCAAACAACATCCTAGAAAGCTCAGAGGATATTCGAAATTAGACGAAACACATTTATACAGACTCGACCCCCATATGAACTTTCTAGGTTGTCAAACAACATCCTAGAAAATTCAGAGGGTGATCCGTAATTTTTATTGACGACACAAACACAACACATAAACTTATCCTAATGATATATGATTGTATGGTTATGAAATATATACAAATGGTGATGACGGGGGAATCTTGTCTACGTCCAACAGATTTTGTACACTCTCCCCCCATACAAAACCCCGGGAGTGTAAAAGGTACACCCCTCAAGGGTGTATGATAGGAGAGTGTATTTTGTCTGTTGGATATCGAGGAAATTCTCCGGGTTCCCCCAATTAAATAGCATCAGTCGCCAAATGCAAGATAATATATCTTTAGCATTTTTGGAGACTCGAACACACGAGAGTCTGCACAACTTCTATCTACGTCCAACCGTCTTACCATTTCGGCCACTGCTGTCTTATCAATAATATAGTTAAATTTAAGTATATATATAATATTTGCGCTGTCTCACAGAACTTGTATTACTAATAGAAATGTAAAACTGTACTTCAGTTTTTCAAAATTCATAAAATAATTTGCACGTATAAGTTATAGTTCGTTAAGGTAACAGACAGACGGACTATAACTTATACACGTATATACAACTGGGTTTGTACAGGTAACGACGTAGTAGTAAGGGAAATAATCGCTCAATTTACTCCGCAGAGAGAGATAGCCGAGTTATCTCGCTTTATTATATACACAATTGCTTTAATCATAGAAATTGATTATTATTCATGTATTTACTAATCAGATTATTTTTTTGTCCCCCCCGATTAAATAATCAGATGTTCTACGAGCGTATATACAAATTAATATTAAGAGATTCTTGTCTTAGATCCAAAATGTTTCCTGTCTGGTCGGTGAGTTTGAAATTTATTCTTGTCAGAAATGGATTATGAACTCGTAAATAAATTGGGTTAATTGGTTCAGACACAATTAACCACCCTGGTGGATCTTTAGGGCTAAATGAATATAGTATATACCCCTGTTGGGCCTGATTAGATTTTGAAAGATCTACTTGATAACTATCATCAATTACGTCACATACTAGATTGACTGCAATTGTTGTTGTTATATTAACAATACCAGGTGAGATATGGCGCCTCCACCATGTGGATCATTATTATATTTAAGAATAGTTGGTGTAGGTATTAATTTTTTCCATGAATCACATATTCTTTTAAAGTGTTCATCAATAAGATCATTAACTGACTTCTTTAGCTCTTCAGAGTTAAATCCGGGAATTACAAATGTTGGTAGCTGTTCTTCTGTGATTCCATAATATTTAAGAAATACTGTTTTAAATAAGCGTTTATAGCTTACACGCTGAATAGGATCATCTTCATTAATTATATAAGTACTATGAAATCTATCTGCCGGTGCGTTTAATGTTTTTTCTCTGTCAACGATAGCCTTATTTACATATTCTAAGTCTGATGCAACCTGATTCAAATGTTGTATTGTTTCAATTATTTGATTTTTTAAGTCATCGTTGTAGGAAGTGCTAATACTAGAAAATAGATTTTTTAGATCATTAAGTACACGTCCGTGTTCAGATTTAATTGGTCTTGATTTTGAGTTAATTTCTTCAACATTAATTGTTGCTATTCTTGTTGTACCTTTACCCCGAACGAAATCTATATAATGAGTATGCTGTGCATAACCACGATAAGCATCCGGAGTCTCTATAAACGGATAAGTTTTTCGATATTCTGGAAGTTGTATAAATTTTTTAACATCTATGACGAAATCAGATCTCTGTGGTTCTGGTGGTCCTTGATAAACCGGTGGATCTTCAGGCCATCCTAATACTGATCTAATCGAACTTTGATAAATATCTACGGAATAATCAGGGGAATTTATTTCAATAACCGCAGATAGTGTTGGTTCGTAGACAGTAATTGCTATTTTTGATTCTTTTCCTGTAATAGATTTAATTCTGCGTTGGAACTCATCATTAATCTGTTCTATTTGATAACTGCCCGTTGGAATAGCAACTACTTGCCAATCAGGAGTTCCATCAGGCTTATTCTTATTAGCGAATACTAATGAATTATTTGGCTGTAGTCCACCAAATGGTTTTGATCTAATATTTGGCCAGCTATAATAAACCCGTAACTGTGCTAATGCTATTTCTTTTGCAGGAATTGATGTTGGAAAATTGACACTAAATTCCGGATTGGTCGAACTTAACGATATCATAGTAGTTTTTGACGGAGTCGTATTAGTAACGATCTGCTGAAGTAACTCCCTGTCTGTCATTATTATTATTGTTGTTATTTAATTCATTAAAATCATTAGCGATCACCTTAAAAGCGTCATCATAAGTTTTCATAATCATAGCAAATTCAGTATCGGATATTTCACCATCACTGACACACGAAGAAACGTACAAAGATAATTTAGAAAATGCATCTGCCACTGTATGTAATTTAATCATATAATCGTGTAATTTAGCATTTGTACAAGTATCTATCTTTTTGGCTATAATACCGAGAACACCAGCAATAGTCGTTGATGCTGAAACAATAATGGTTATAATAGTAGATGCTGTCATCGTCAACATTGATAATAATAATCCTGTTCCAGTAATAACAGCAGAAACCGAGTAAACAACTACATCGATGACAATTATACGTCTTTTACATTTTTTTATTTTCGTGTTATAATAGTCGATAAAATTATTTAGTTTAGTCAGACGCTCACATACCTGATTGCATCTGTAACGTTGAACGTCGATGCGAGACTGAGTTTGATCCATTATACTAACAACGTCATTTAATTAAGTTTCAGCTACGAATTCTAGGCACCACCAGTAACGTCTCGGAGGCATTTCTGTTGATATCAGAGTAAAGATTTCTTTGATGTTCTTGGTTAGCATCACCAATAGAGTATTACGATATTCATTCGGTGATAATGAAGTGGCAGCATTAATTTCCGAACCGTATATAGATAACCTGTATAACCCAGTTACTTCTGCGGTATGTTCAAGTGTGTTATTTTGTGGTGTCCATGTTGATGATCCTGATGCTACTGTATATACGATATTTTTAATTTGTCCGTGTGGAATTTTAATCAGATTAGTTTTTTGAACAATAGTAGGTATTCCACTGACAATGTCGTTGAGTTTCGTGTTAACGTCAGCTAGTTTTATTTCAACGGTTGGTTGTTCCCCAAAAAATTCTTTAATGGGTTTGTTTACATTTCTACGAAAATTTAAGAACGTTTCTATATGTTTGGAAAAATTAGCACTAAGTGTAGTCATTTCATCACCAATTGTTTTTAACGAAGTTGAAATAGGAATTTCCTTATCATCAACATACTTTTTCGTTGCAGCATCAAAATCATATTCTGGTGTTCTAAGATTATTAATGCCATTATTATTCATGTTGAGAAAT
This sequence comes from Megalonaias nervosa, assembly GCA_016617855.1. Classification (NCBI taxonomy): domain Eukaryota; kingdom Metazoa; phylum Mollusca; class Bivalvia; order Unionida; family Unionidae; genus Megalonaias; species Megalonaias nervosa. The sequence continues at coordinate 49,001 of JAECUM010004811.1, read as the reverse complement.
GCACGCATTATACCGCCGTTGACCAATACGTACTTAGATTCTTGATCGTCGACATATTTCTTTGTTGCAGCGTCCGCAACTTCGGTTGGGTTTCCAAGACCTATAATTTTATTTTGATTCATAATAATGTTACCTGTAAATGAATCACCAGCTTTCTTAATATAATCGTTGACTGACGTACCGGAATCTTGTATTTTACCCTGATCAGTAAAAGTAACTATATTATTAACAACCGCATTAGGAACTCGTATAAGTACATCTGGCAGTTGTATATTACTAGTTTTTAATCGTCCTTCTTTATCCTGAAAAACGACTACTTCATTTTGATCCACACTGGTTATATTTAATAAATCATCAATTTCATTTCTGAGCTGATCGAGAGTTGCGTATTTAGATAAATCAACTTGCTGATGACCTTTACCACGAGAAGATCTTCCATAAATATCTACCATTATATTTACTAATATCTGTTTAAATGTGACGTCGTAGTATATTCATGTACAACTTTGTGAGGTGGTTCTGTTGATTTTGATACAGCATCAAGTACGTTAAGTACTTCTCGACCACATATTGGTGGATCAGTTAATGTTTGTGTAGGTAACGTTGAATACCATATTGTTGTACTTTGATTGGAGTACTTTGATAGCCGCTAATATACTTTAAGAATTCTTTTGGTGGAGCTAGTCCATATGAATCAAAATAAATAATTCCACGTGGATCAATTCCATATCCGACCCAATGCGTGCCTGGACCAGAATTTTCATCGAGATTAATAATACCGGTTTCAATATTATTTGGTTGTTTTGGTAATTGATCACGCATAAAAACTCCTCTAAAATTTTTTATTTTTAATTTTTTAGCAGCATCTAGTAAATCAAAATTGGACATAGGAGATATCAGTAAACTGTCCCTGGTAATCTTAGGCCCTTTCCGTACCATGAATGTGGAGTCCCTGGTAATCTTAGACCCCTTCCCTTTTTTTTGATTCCCTTTCCTGTTGCTTTCTTTAATGCCATTCCAGCAGCGGTTCCAACAGCACCTAGCGCAGCTGCTTTTGCAACAGCTGGGGCTGCAGCGGCTATTAATGCTGGTATAGCAGCAAGAAGTGGAAATATACCACCCGTCTTAATTATATCTTTGATAGCACCCGCAGAAAGATTAAGTTTTATACCTTTATTTGATTTTTTGGCTTCATTGAAGTTTTTAAACTGACGTTCTGTAAGAGATAATTTATTTGAACCGCTCATCTGATCTTTCTTTAGTGATATTTTTAATCCACAGTTATTTTTTTATGCTGATTGTATCCTTTTAATCTGACCAGGAGTCAGACTAACATTAACGTGATGATATGACCTTATAATATTCATAAACGATCTAATTACATGTTTTCTACTGGAGCATCAACGACTCTCATTCGTCCACCAGCACCTTCAAGTAACATTGATTTATCACTGAGTATGACAGCAATTGCTCTGTAATTGGCAATAGCTCCTATTGTCACACGAGCTCGAAAATGTATATCGACTACTGACTGTCTGGTTAAATCTAAATGTTCAAGCGAAAAGTAATAAATTGGATATAGGGTTGTAAAATCCAACTGTGATATTTGTAAACCAGTATCAATGTTTTGATCACGTCCCATGAACGTCATTAGACGGTGATATGCACGTGCTACATGATTTTGATCGAAATTCAGTAATATATCCTCGGATGGTTCTTGATGTCCATTTATTCTTAAAGAAACTTCAGAAACATCAATATTGTCAAATATCATAATACTAAGATTTTGACTGTTTACTCGTGCAGCATCTTGAAGCGCAATAAATATATGTCGTGGCGCAGAAACACCTTGCTGAGAAGCTATTTGCCATGTAAATAAACCATTAATTGCACTCTGAACAGCATCTGTGGTCATTGTTAACCACGATAATGCTGATTTACCACCTTGATTCATAAAAGAGAGTAGACGATCTTCTTCAGTTATTGATAGAGTCATTACTGGCATCCACAATGAAAGTTTGGTTAATACTACTCTACCAGGATCAGTACCAGCAGGTCGCCAGATTGCATCATCGTCGGTTGCTTTTCGTACAAGTACAACTGTGTGCTTAGCTCCGAAAATGACTTTTCTGACATTTCTGCAAAATCCAAAAATATGTGACATTGGAATGGCACATGAAAATGCTCTTCTTCCACCACGCAACATTGCTCGACGTGATCTAAATCCTAAGTTAAAATCTGGATCTACATTAATAATCATACTTTGTACATCAGCATCGGCGTTTCTAGCAAAATTTCTTGGCCGTCTTATTTCATATTGTTGATACTCTGGAGAATTAGAAGTATCTTTTACAAACATCATTGACGGGCCAGCCGATCTTGAATAATCGTCGCTGTATCTTGCAAGGCCAAGTATTGTCGTTGCAACGTCAACGTCTTTCTGAATTGATTCAATATTTTTACCATCAATCATATACGTAGCACTATCAAATAACGCCATAATACCATTATTAACAAAACCGATACCAACATCGTCTCCATATGCTACTGGTGCTGCAGGAGCAGCGTTATTTAAAATTTCACCTTCAACCTCAATAAAAGCCTCAGCGGGTAAGAAATATCTACTTGTATCCTGAACTTGTAGTTCAATTCGTCCACGCTGACCTGGAATTCGAGCATCATAAGAATAATATTGATAATCACGCACAGACTCATCTTTAAGTACTGGTGCGTCCATGTCAAATGCTGGATCAGATATGCGCTTAAACATATTTATTATAATTATTATCGTCTAAAACGAAGACCACTTCCTGCTATCAGACTAGCGGTTATATTTTTTCTTTTTCTGACATTGGTACATCAGCCAACTCTGATAGTTTTTGATTAGCAACTTGATTTATTATTTTACTGACATTTGCAGGCATTACTTCAGTACTAGATAATTTTACAGGTTGAGGTTTTCGTCGTATTAATCGTGCTAGTCTATCTTTGATCGCTGAAAATGCTTTACCAGCGAGATTACCCATAGCACCAATACCTTTTTCACGAACAACATCAATAGCTTTCATTCCCAGTTGCTTTGCGATCGGTATTGCTTTTGGGGCTATCCTTCTAAATAGACCCTGAACAACATCACCTAGTCCATCTCCGTAGATTGTTTTGTATACTGGTAATCGTGAATTTATTACCCTGACCATAGTTGGTCCACGTTGAGTACTATGTACGATCATTTTATTATAGTAATTGTATTTAATTACGTACTTAGTCGCTGTAGTAGTCATCGGCAATTTCATTAATAAGAGACTGATAAACATCAACGTCCATGATACCGCCAGTAAATAACCGTCTACAAATATCGGCCGCTTCATTAATTATTTCTGGAGAATTATTACCAGCTCGTTTTCCTCCGATGAGGATTTCTAGTCGATCAACATCAGCAAAGACGTTATTAGGACATAGAGTAAAATCACCTCCAGTAGAGAGACCACTTCCAGTAGAAAGTTTTTCTAAACCTGAATTCAATTTTTCTTCATATTCTTCAAATTCTGTTATTCTTTTTTGTAAATCTTCTCTAGGAATCTTACGTTTCTCATTTGATAATCGTTCCATCAGATACTGTTTATATTTTCTCACTTCATCCAGATGTATAATTAATTCTTCCCTATCAGATTTATTAAGTAATTCTTCAATGAATTTTAGTTTTTCTTTTTTTTCTTCCTTTCTACCCTCTTCATAACGTTCAATTGTCTCCCCACTAAGAGAAGCCATTCCCCCTGGTCTTCCGAAGCTCGGTTTAGTTAACATTGATATTGGTGGTGGTCGTTGTATTTGTGGTGATGATCGTTGTTCTTCAAGAATTTTCTGTGAGGTTGGCGACCAATATTTTGATCCTTCTTTTTCTTGTATTTTTTTTTTGCTGCTGCCCTTGTCATTGGTGGTGATGATCTTAATGGTGGTGGTAATGATAATGATGGTTGTGATTCCGATGTTGTTTCAGGAGCAGGCTGTAATTCCGATGTTGTTTCAGGAGCAGGCTGTAATTCCGATGTTGTTTCAGGAGCTGGTTTTTTTCTTCTTATATATTTTCGTTTTGGTCTTGCTGCTGCTGCTTCTCTTGCTTTTCTCTTCTCTACTTTCGCCTGTATCTTGATTTCTTTCTCCTTTCTATCTCTTTCTTCCTGCATTCTAGCTAAAATATTAATTTTATTTATATAATCTCGATATTCTGGATCACCAGATTTAATTTTTTCAAAATTCGTGTTTATGCGATATATTACTTTATACCACTGATCACGGTTTCTAATATCTTTAACGTTTTCAGGTTTCATTAATGTTTCTCTCCGACTAAAACCAGTAAAAGCAAGCACAGCTAATAGATTTGCGTTATCAACCCCCCTAATTGTTTTAACAGCATCTACAGTAAATTTATCTTCCAATTCAGCAGTAGTACTAATTACAACCTTATCTTGTTTAGGAGCTGATGCTTCAGCGACTACAGGTATTGGTTGAGCAGCAGCAATTTCAGCTGGAAGTCCACGTAAAAGTCTTTTTGTCTGTTTTGTTCTCTCCGCTATTTTTCCAGTTGCCTCAGCGGTTTTCTCTAAAACAGGAAGAAGAGGTTTAGTTGTCTCTGTAATAGGTTTAAATAATTGTTTTGTATCCTCTTCAAATTCAACATGAGATTCCTGACGTTTTTGTAATTGCTGCTTGACAGCATCACGAACAGGTAAATATTTTCTAATTGCTTCTAGTCGTTCTCGTGCTAATCTAGCTGAATGAGGTTCTCCAATGACAACCATTATTAATAATATTTATAATAATTATTTAAATTACAGCAGCAGGCAGGGTGGCCGACAAAAATTAAGCGACCCGGCGAGTAAACTTAAACGCACTATGACATAAAAACAAAGATTCAAAAATAAAAATAACAAAAATGAGCTAACCCAAACGATTTATTATTCGTTTTTCAAACTATACGGTAATAATAAAAGTTAGGAGGTTCGGTTTAGCGTTATTGACCTTATTTTTCAGCCTCTGTAGGAACCTTTATTTTTGTAAAATAAGGTCTCGTACAAAGTGGTCTGTTCACCTTGCCTGCTGCTGTGGCTCTCATATTCTCTCTGATCCATTTCTGTATCTGAACATGCCTGTGTGTAATAATAGTGTCCACCTCCACACTGTGGTTCTGTAGTTTTTTATGGCTCTAGAAAGTCCCTTTTTCTCCATGTGGTAACTACTCTTCACTTCATTGTTCTGAAGAAGAGAGAAAAAATGTGTCGAGCAAAATTAATATTACTTCTATCTCTTGAAATGTGACGTCACCTGTACATAGCTTAAATGTGTTTACCAACATTTTAAAAATGGACTTGTGCATAAGTAACATTGAAAACGTAAGCTCATTTTCTTGCATGAGTGTCATGTCTCAATGCTGATAAGTACGTGAAAGTTTGCAATGCCTTTGCTCCTTCTCTTTACTTGCTGGACATTTACTTCACAACCTGTGTATTAGGTGAAAGTTTAGACGTGTACTGATCATTGTGGTTTTCTCACAGATGAGGATTTCTCATGAATATGTGTATCAATTAAAGCGTATCATTGCTAAAAAAAAAACAAGTTCACAAATGCTTGGTCAATCGAGTCAAACGCTTTCATAATCATACTGAGCTTAGTTAATACAATGTTATATGTTTCATTTGCTTGTTTATTTTTTCTTAAGCATCCTATCAGTCTGACATTGAACAGCAATACTGCATGATGGTGTATCTAGTCCCTGTAATAAGAGTATGCATAATGTGATTCATGCTTTTACAGTAGTTATGGAAGTCACACATGAAGTCTTTTGCATGTCTGAACAATAGTTGACAAATGCACCAAACCTTTTTGCTTACTTTTACAACTAAGGGTTGATCTGCAACTGTACTTAAATAATAATCCCTTTCATACCAAAAAAAAATCAGAGTACCATCCAAGAAATGAAGTAAATTTTAATGTAAGGAACACGCCATATTCACTTCATGTACCGGATGGTGACTAAAAAGTGTCCCCTTTGGTGAAGTTTCTCTTGGGGCAAAAACGGGATCATAACAGTGTGAAATAAAGAAGCTGAATATATATGCTAACTTCCTAACTGCACAATCTTTATCACACCGATTAAACAAAACAACATGTTTGGTTGGTTTAAATTAGACATTTATGTTCGAATGATAAACTAGATATTCTTTAGAGCTTAAAAGGCCGAAACATGTACAGCAGACGTTTTACACACGACCTTTAATGATCAATTACGGTTGTTTTGATAACAGCCTTGTTTTATTCGCTACTTAATCGTGGACAATAAAAATGTTTCATCATAGCATGGGTATGAGATGTATATTTGCTAAGGATACTTGCTGCAGATACTGTGACATATTCATATCGCGTTCAAAATTATTATTAGCATGTAAGATAAATGAATCGAGAATAACGTTCTTTGCTTATTAAAAAACGTTCTGAAAATTATGGTTTGAACACCAGAGATAGACTTTTTTAATGAATACATTTGGAATCAAAGAAACAAGGAATATAATTAATAGGTCGTCTTTAAATATTTGGAACAATATTCGACATTCATTTAATCTTGAAAAACGATTTGGTTTTCTTACAGATATTCATGTATAATGTTCATTATGAAGGGTCTTAAAATGATAATAATAATGATAATAATAATAATAATAATAATAATAATAATAATAATAACAACAATAGTGTTTATTTGTAATAATAGGCCACTGGCCCATGATACATATCCATACATCATGCGGAACTAAAAGATGTTATAGTGCCTAACAAAGGAACATCGTATTTATAAAAAGTAATATACATGAAAGTAATAATTATTGCTTTTTTAGGATATAGGTGAAATACAAGTATATACTGCACAGTAATCAAATAAACGGATTTAAGGGTAACCCTAAAACTTGTGTGGAGCAAGATTTGTGATATTGATCTAAAGTCTTATGTAGCAGGAGTCGTTGATAAAACGGTTTCTATAATCTTTAAGGTTTTTATAGTAAACATTGCTAAATTAGTCATCAGTATTTTACTAGTATCATTGTGTATAAAAGACCCCAAAATTTTTAAAAGTTGAATTTTTATATACTAAGGTGAGTAAGTATTTTCTTCGTACTTCTCCTTATTGCGGACAAGCAGTAGTAAGAGAATATGGGCTTTCTGGCTCAAAGACCCTATTTCATACTAGGGACCAGGTGATAGCCAGTGATACAACATTTATTTTCACATTCCGAAGCTTCTATCATTGATTCTGGCTCGGAGGCCCCATTTTAGACTAGGGGTTAGGTTATGACCAATGATAGAACAGTTATTTTTACATTCCGTGGTTTCTATCATTGATTAGATTTCTGGCTAAGGACCACCATCAGGTTGTCGGCATATTCTTAAATTTTTTTGGGATTGGATTATTTTTCTTGATTATATCAAGGAGTTTAGATAAAATTTCATACCCTATCATTGCCGTACTTTTTGTCATAACTATTTTCATACCTGCTGACTCTCATTGGTAGGATATCCGTTAACATGCTGTCAGTAATACAAAACTCGCGTATTAAAACGTCCATATCATATTTTACTCCTCGCAAAAAAGATCGTATTTAATCAAGTAATTTTTTGTAAGTGATACTTGCTATTTTGCAAGCATTTTTTTTAGTCTCAAGCTTGGGTTCAATCTTTTTACATGCTGTTGAAAAAGATACACCGACAGCAGATATTATTAACAGAAAAGGATTTAATGATACCCCACTTGATATTATGCCAGAGGTGGTCATAAGCAATGGCAAATATGATATTACTCTAAGTATTCTATTGTAATACCTATAACATTGTTTAACACACCAAAGGTGTTTATGATAAAATTTGTAATACTGCACTAGTGCGTCAACATCTTGTTTTGGAATTTCTTCTGAAATATGATTGAAATCGATGATTTGTCTTTTCATTATACAGTTGTTTTAGACAATAGTAAAAGTTCTAGTACCAGCAGTTGAATCAAGAAACTCACGAACTTTATTATTGTTAGGATCAGCTATAAAATCTCTGTATTTATCATAAACATCTGACGAAGTATCATCATATCGTTTTGTCTGTTAGTACCTCATTTTTCTTTAAACAAGTATACGAATAAAAAATGTTTGATACTTCATTCTCATACAAATCTATTTTATTTACAAAATTACTGTAATCGATTTCTGTTTCATCAATATACCCTAATTCTAAACTCAACTGATCTAACGTGAAATTTTTTAGAACAAGATCTTGTCTGATAATTGCATATGCTATCACGAAATTTGCTAGCATTAATTTTCGGAGTATGTATATGTTAAGTTGGATAAGACTAACAGCATCAGCTACTTTAACCAATAAATTTGCATATGATGGTCTTGTGAATATTTTTTCAACTTCATTGTAATAATTTCTTAATGACACTTGTCTAAAGCGTTGGAGTGATGGAAGTGGAATGTCGTCCTCATAACTTACGTCGTAATAAGAATCAATTTTTTTCCCAACTGTGTTTGTAGGACCTCTTCAAAAAACTTCTTTTGCTCATTATCGCTGAGATAACTAATTTCATTGTCAAAATCATTGATTATCGCTATAGATTTCTTGACAATAATTGGATCAAATTCTGGTTTTTTCCGTATCATTGGTAGAAATGCGTTCGAGTACGCTTTAACAATTAACTCAGCATCTGGTGTTATGGTAACAATTTTAATTAGGGTTTCCTTGTCGTGGTAGTACATGCTGAGATACCTAAAAATACCTTGTTTTAAAAAACTATTATATAACATTCTATTTCTTTTCACTCCTATTATTTTAGATTCGCTAGATTGTCAAGACGATTATGATTTTCGTTTATTCGTCTTTCTTTCCCCGCTTTTCCACCATGTGCTCGTGCTTTTATTAAGTCTGATTTTATTATCAAATCTATATTTTTAAAGTCAAGCTCGAGTAATATTTTTTTAATATACTTTCAATTTGTTTTTGTTCTTCTAGACAATCATCAGGATGACAGTAACTTCTTATGATATCGAAGTTTTCTATTGCCTTTACTATTTGTGGTCTTCGCATGTACATAACAAGAATAAATTTTTTTTTCATCTGACAATGGAGAATTTATCATTGTAATTGTAAAATTTTGCTTGGTATTTATTATACGTGCTGATAATGATTTGTCCCCAATATCTATTTTAGGGTTAAAAATATTATCATAAAATTCTCTCGCAACGGTTATAATTGGTGGTTCTGACATTATTTTATTAGACTAGATTAAATTTGATCATCGAGTGTATATATTTGAAATGCTGTCAATCCTGGAAATGGACGTTCAGCAGCGAAAACATTAACTCGAAAATATAAGTACTTGTTGACAGTATTTTCTGTTGGAATTGTAAAATATTGTGTTGTTGAAATATAAGTGTCTGTTGTATTATATAATGTTGTCCAGTCGATATCATCGTTTGATCCTTCCAATCGCCAATTATAAACTTGACCAGCACCAGGATTTAATCGACCACGCAAATGAAATTGCCAAATAGGAACTGCAGTAGGACATTTAATTTTAATCCCAAAATTTTCAACTTCTCCATTAGTTGTCCATTCGTGTCTATCAGAGAAAGCGTAATAAGGATAATTTTCAGGATAATATGCTGATGCGCTTACCTCAAACCCAACTCGATTGTCAGTTGCCTTAAAAAGTGTTGGAATATATCCAACATTGTTTTTAGTTCGTTTTATACCACTAGACAGACTGTCAACATAGGCTTTATTTGTTAGATCATTAGGGCTAACTGGAACATATGTCGTAGTTATTTTTTTTGTCTCTCATATTTATGTTGCCTGTCGCTGGTCCACCAGATTTTTTAAAGTATGGGGTAAGTTCTTTTTTTAACTGACCATAACTAATAGCATCAGTATCATTAGCTGGTGGTGATGTTGTCGGTAATCCAGTTATTTTTTAATTTGACATAGACAGGTTACCTGTCATTGTGTCACCGGCCTTATTAAGTTTACTGTCGTCAAATTAAACTTGTAAGAAACATTGCTAATCCCACTGCACGACAAGCGGAATTTGACAGGTTAATGAACAATCCTCTTGCGCTTCAACAAGCGATAGCAAGAACGACAGTTTGATCCAGACGAGTTAAAAAGTTGACAGAACGTTTGTTAAAACAAGCTGAGGAACAAAAAAATGATACAAGAAAGTATTATAAAAATAAAGCCTATTGAAAAAAACTATAAAACTTTATAGAAAACAAACTATGTCAAAAATAAATGATTCCGATTTTTTTGAGTTTATTGAAAAATATTTGACAAATGAAAATCTAAACGATCTTGACAACATTAGAAAATGGTCAGAATATGATTACAATAGACTAAAAGAAATTTTAGGTGAAAAAATTAATGATTATTTTATAGCTGATGATTTGGTTAATAAAGCTAAAAAAAATGAAGAAATAATACCTCGGAATTATTACTGAGTCTTTGTTTGAAACAGCAGATAAATACAGAACTAGAGAAAAAGATTATAGTAAAGATTGGACTTTCAAGAGATTATTCGATCTGCATGAACGTAGTCGAGATAAAAAAATTACCAGAGGAAACAGAAACCACCGGATCTGGCGTTAAAGTTTTTACATCAAACGCAGATATAGTTGACAGACTATTGCTACTAATATCATCTAAAGAAGCGGGTAATGAAAGCATTGAAATCGACAACGAAATTATTGATATACTAGATCATCTTAGATCGAGTAGATTACTAACATCGTTTGAGTACGAAATTTTACATAACGATCTTATATAATGTGGACAACATTGTTACTTGATTCCTCACAAACAGCGAGTTACAGCGCAAACTTTTCCGTCTACTATAATCCGCGAATAATACTAGATCCTGGTAGACACTATGAAATTGGATTAATTTCTGCTACAGTATGGCACTCTGTGGCAAACGTAAAATTTGTTTTAACCATGACTTTACATTTAAGTCTGGTGTAACGAAATCAGTCAAAATACCACAAGGAGCATATAACGTGACTCATATTAATAATACGATAAAAGAACTGATCGACACCTTCGGTGTTGCGGGTAATTTTGAGCTGGTTCCAAACTATAATACGCTACGAGCTAGAATTACACTAAAAAATAATTTGATAATCGATTTCTCCCCAGCGAGCAGTATTGCATCGCTGTTAGGCTTTAAGAACCAGCAGTACGGCAGTGTTACAGAACAAAGTGCATCATATGAAGGTGACCTGCCAGTAAATATAACTGATATAAACACAATATTGATTAATTGTTCTATCTCACCAGGGTCTTACTCAGCTAGAGGTAGCCAGGGTCAAACAATCTACAGTGTTTCACCTGATGTCCCACCAGGGCCACTAATGCAAATTACTCCTCGACAAATAATATATTATCCAATTACTCCTGAAAATCAGATAACGAGTATAACAATGCAACTAACAGACCAGTCGGGTAGACAGCTGGATTTGAATAACGAGGTTGTTACTTATTACTTACACCTACGCGCGACAATGTAGTTGTTGGCGACATAGTCGCTGCTTAGTTGTCGGCGACATAGATTTTTGTGCAGCCTTCTTGATATAATCAAGAGATATAAAATGAGACAAAGAAAAACGTTTACAGAAGAAAAATCATAGGAGGATATTTTTGGAAATATATTTTAAAAAATTATTGAAAATGTTCCCAGAATTGCACGTCAAGTAGCACCAATTGCACTTGACGCAGGTAAAGCTTTTGCTAGCACGGCTGGTACTGCATTAGGACAAAAAGTTGCTGAAAAAATTAAAGGCAGCCCGCAAAGCGGCGTGCCTTCAGCATTGCAAATAAAAAGAGCAATATCAGATATTGTACCGACAGCAGAAACAGAACGAGCTATGATAGCTACCACAGAAAAATTATTATCACCAAGCGGCGAAAATGTAGTACGTAAACTTGTAGCGAAAACAAGAATAAAGCCTGCTGCGTTTTAGACGTTGCAGTTTTGTGTGCCACACAATTTTTTGTGGTAAAATAAAATAATGTCAGTCAAAAATTATCTCGATCTTGCCGAAGAACATGATACCGACGACATAGTGACAGAATATGAGTACACTGAGTACTTGGATGAGAACTCAAACGAGCCAAATAAAGCTGGTGTCAGAACTTTTAATACACGTGACGAGGACTTGTTTTTATTACTTCACAAGGCAGCATTGGAAGTGCGTGGTCAGTTATTAACTGCGATAGGCGGTGATATTCCAGCTAGTGCAGAAATTGCACTTGTCAATAACGGTTGGAGCTTATTTCAAAGCGCACGGTATCAACTGGCCAATCAAACAGTGGAATATATTTCAATGCATTTACCTATAGCGAGTACAATACTTAATATCGTCTCATTCAGTGACGATTACTCGAGATCAGTGGCCACAAACATGATGTGGTTTAAGGACACCGGAATTGGGACAACTATTGGAGGTGAATTTAAACCTGGAGCGCTAGCTGATGCTGATGTTGAAAATAGACTTATTCTAACACCAGGTGGAGCTAATGCAGCTGCACAACATACTGTTGTAGAATTAACCGCAGACGCAGCTGGTGGTACTATTGTAGCAGCTGAAATAAGAAGCGCATTTGGAAATATACGACGATCAACTTATAATGAGGGATACGCCAAACGAAAAGCATTTGCTACAGAATCTCGCCAAATAACAATGATGCTTCCGTTAAGCACAATATTTGGATTTTGCCGTGATTACAACAAAGTACTAAAACATACGCTTATTTTAGATCGAGTGGATCAAAACGATTGTATAATGCACGCCGATGGAGTGGCTGAAGATCAGTTTGTTATTACAAGACTGGCGCTGTGGATGCCACAAGTTGTTCCGTCTGTAGCTAAAATGATGGAACTCGAATCAATATTGACTAATTAAACGAAAAAGATCTATTTCCAGCAGAACAGAATTTATCAAACAGCTATTCCTAATGCAACTGATTAAACATGGCGTGTTACAACTACGTCAAGCGGACAATTACCTCAACATTTGTTCGTTGTATTTCAACGACAGGCACGCCGCAATGACCTAGAAATAAACAACTCCGTATTTGATAACCCAGATGTCAGACGAATTTTTGTTAGAATAAATTCTAGGCAATATCCCGAACGTGCAATCGAATGCAATTTTGCTGATGATGGTACTGAAAACATATCTCGGCCGTATATGTACCTTGTGGAGGCTATACTTAAATACCAAGACGCAGACAGTGGATCTCAGATATCTGTAGAAGAATTTCGATCAATATATCCTATCTTCTATTTTCACGTTTCGAAACACTCTGAACAAGCTATCAGATCGACTGCTGATATTGAAGTCACTTGGACGCTTGGCGTGCTGCCAGCTGAACAATACAACGTGTACACGTTAGTTGTTAGTGATCGATTCTTGACAATTGATGCGCCCAAAGGAAAAATGACAATACAAGTATAATTTGTGTGACAACCTTGATATAATGAAAACGGAATACACAACCAGAGATATGCACCTAACGCCAGGTCAAATTAAAAAGTTATTAGCAGCAGTTGCTAAACATAATTCTGTTTCTTTAATGATATCCCCAACGACTCAAGGGACTGCAGTAAAAGTACTGTTAATTTGGCAGCAAATCAATCAACTCGATTATCCTAGTACTTAATAGGGTCTTTGAGCCAGAAACCCCATATTCTCTTACTACTCAAGCGGTAATAAAATGGAATTCATGTTCGATGTTAACGTTACAATTGACACAATCTTTCCTCATGGCAGATACTTTCATATCTTCCCGTATTACCCCTGACAGGCAAGTTCCCCACTCTAAGCATAGTGATTATATAACAAAAATCGTTATCTCGCAACAATTCTAGATATTTTTGACAAGTAAATTCTTCTCCCAATGACCAATAGAAGAGCAGACATTCCATCGACTTAATCTCATCCTTCAGCTTTTGCCTAAAGAAATATCTTCACATCTCTGGCTGAACAATTTATGAAATATATTTTCATCATTTACGACCTGGGTACACCAAACACTGACAAATCCAAATGTAAATATAAGCTTTTTAACACAGTTTGCCCAGCAATCACAATTTTCCCCCCATCTTAACTGTAAATTGATGCATTGTTTAGGATATGTCTCCTGGATGTTTTAGAATTCTTAGCCAATATTTCAAAATACGTTTATATCTTATACACTGCATACTAATTCTTCTTAATTCGTTATAGACGAATGCATTTGGAGTAGACTTAGATGAGCCAAGGATATATTTACAAAATGACAAATGAGCTCTTTCAGTATCATTGGTATCATAAAACCTCCAAAACCTCAGCTCCATAATTAAGCATTGGAGCTATCCTCGCGTCAAACAGACGAAGCAATCCAGTTACGGGTAATCTGCCAAATTTTGAAAGACTTTGTTTCAATATATGCACAGCCTTCAGCGCCTGCAAGGATAGTTTTCTGGCATATATGCCAAAACTTTTTTGAAGAAATATGCATCATAAATACTTATAAAATGATTCAATCTTTACCACTGTATGGCCATCATAGTACCACTTTTGTAACTTCAGAGATAGACACCTCTGCGAAATACAACCACTCTTGTTTTTTTTTCCATATTCATATTTAATTTTCAGTTTAGGTAATATGTATGCAACCTATTGAGCATATTTTGCAACTGGTAAGCAGTGTCAGCAAAGGCAATTAAATCGTCTGCATACAACAGTGAAAATGGTTCTAAGATTTCAACAGACACTCTCCTGTTTCCTTCAGCTAAAAACTGTTTCAAATCATTAAAAAAACAAAGAAACGAGTTAAAGCGATAAAACACGAACTTGGCGCACTCCCAAGGGCAATGAAACACATCGGTAATAAGACTGTTGGACTTAGCACATGCTTTTACATCAATATAAATTGCCTTAATGATTCTTAACTTTTTTCCACTAATATTTTCACTAACTAGCTTCTGATACAGTAAACGTCTCTCTATCCTATCAAAAGCTTTTTCCTAGTCAATAAATACTGCATACAATCTACCTCTACGTTTTCTTAAATATTTATAAATTAGTGTTTCTAATATAAATATATTGTTACGAGTATAAGGCTCGTACAATAAGTAACAGAAAAGAGTGAAGGCAACAGGCTTTGTAAAATTAAACAAATAATTTATTTCCCTTGAATACCAAGTGAAAAATAAGAAGAAAAAAACTTACGGTTTTACGAATCAAATCGAAAAATAATCCAAGAATTAAAAAATTGAAGTCCTAGTAATAAAAAGTCTTGAATGAAACTGAGTTCGAATCCCAATAAAATCCAAAATGGAAGGCGATGACGTCTGTTGTAACCTTCAAAGTGTAGATGTGTCAACAGTTTCTTGTCGAATCACTGAAAATATTATTCCAGTTTTGAATTCCGTATAAATTCCAGTGAATGTCTTTGTCCAAGAATTGTGTAGGAGCACTTACGTATTTCCAAGGAAAGAATCACTTGAAATTCAATAAAATAAAATTTCAACTCAAAGTGGTCAAAACATAACTTAAAGTGTCAATTGTTTGGAGCCATACTGAACAATCTCTATCAAGACAACAGTTATACACTAGTTTAAGACGCAAAACAGATTCCCGGATGAAGGCCAATCTTCTAGAAAAATTAGTTTGTAACAATAAACACATGTTTGATATCACGTACTCCAGATATATCCTTGACTTAACTTAATGATTCTTACTCCGAGAAAGAATTAAAAAATAGCAAAAAATTGTTTGCCAAAACTGTCACTTGTTCTGAATCAAGGTCAGAAACTAGCTACAGTGTTTCTATTATTAGCTGTTTATCAATGGAATAAAAAAAGTCAGGTCAAACAGAACTAAACTCAGTTCTGAACAATATCAAATCCAGTAAACAAAGTTACATTACAATAACATGTAATGGAATAAAAAAAATATTTTAAAACTAACAAATAAATCATTAAATTAAATATACATAACAATACTAGCTGCGGTGGAATACCCCGCTCTAAATCCTGTTTGCTCTTCGCCCAGTGATTCGTTTTCCTCCACCCATTCATTTATTCTGTCAATTAAACTCGATGTAATCACTTTGCTTAATACAGCTAGTAGACTATTTATTCTGTAATTGGAGGGTTCATTTGCATCCCCTTTCTCCAAAATTGGTATGATGATAGCGGTGCACCAATATTCTTGATAATATCCATCATCGAATAATTCATTAAATAACATTGTTAATATTGGTGCCATTATGTTGCTCGCACATATAAAGAAGTCGCTGGATGAAGCATCTTTTCCCCCAGCTTTGTTATGTTTCACTTTACTCAATACAAGGCGTACCTCTTCTTCTGTGATTGTTCTATCTAAAGTCTCGTGAATTACATGAATGTTTTCCGTTTCCTGTACCTATTCAACAGAACTGAAAAAATTAAATAATTCCGAAAAATATTCATACCAAGTTGCAGACGTGATACTGTTTTGCATACCAGTACTTGGGTTCTTTACAGGGCGCCAGAAAAGTTGTGCGCATTTAGAGTATAGTGCAGATAAAAGGCTATTTTTTTTTTGTTTCAATTCATATTGCTTTTGCTTGCTTCTTGTACAAGATTTATACATATTTCTATAAAAATTTTAATCTTGTTACATGTAGGCTCGTACAAAATTAACAAGAGAAAAGAGTGAAGCCAACAAGCTTTGTAAATTTTAACAAAAGAATTTATTTCCCTAGAAAACAATGTAAAAATTGGAAATAGGACTTACGGTTTGCGAATATAATCCAAAATTTAATCCTAAGATTGAAAGATACAAGTCCTATCACTAAACAGTTAAAATAAAATCCAAGTTCGAATCTCGATGAAATTCCAATATGGGGGCGATGACGTCAGATGAGACTGTTGTACTGGTGGTAACAGATCATCGATTGAATCACAGTTTATGTTTCCGTATAACTCCAGAATAAATTTCCACTGAATTTCTTTCTCCCAGAAATTTTTATAAAAAAGTACACTTGTTTAGTTTCCTAGAGAATAAATTATTAAATTCAAAAAGCAATGAAAATCAAGCTGACAACAACAATTAGAAACACCTTGGTTCCTCAAGGTGTTAAGAACGACTCTGACCCGATCTAGCAGAAAATAGCTGTTTTTAAGCCTCGATTTTAGATCACATGATATTCCATGTGATAGGTTACGTGATTTACTAATTGAACATCGCATTAAAATTAAATGCCATTTATCACGTATGCAAGAATAGCCGTATCTAAGAACCAAACTCTCACTCTGAAAATATATAAAATAGAAAGGTTGTTTACAATCCAGTTAACACGCGGGCCAAAATGACCTTGGAAGTAGCCAATCGTTATCACTCGATGTTTACATATCTATGAACCAGGGTGAGTTAAAAATAGTGCTAATGCAACACCTTTTGCGTTCTATACAAACAGAATTTACTTGAAAAAAAATCGAATGCCGTAAAAATAATCATTACAATAAAATATAATGAAACAAAAACTAAAATAAAAAAGAATTTTAAAACTAACACACAAGCAATTTAATTACATATATGTAACAATCTTCAAATGATTCACTTGTACGTTTTAATCTAATCTGTTTTAGATATCTTAAGGCTTTGCTTTTGGCTTTTGTGCTATCTGTATCAAACCAAGGCTGACATTTAACAATTCTTCTTGGAGATGTCACAGCTAGAATTTGCTTTCTATTGATTCTTTTCATTGTACTTGCTACATCATAGTAAGTATCAGTAATTGTTTCGACGCATTGAATAAGTTTGTTGTTGTTTATATCATTTAAGATCTTGTCCATATTTTGAGATAATAGATCTTTGCAATTTTGGATAAAAGATATACCTTTCTTTGTTCCATAAGTATTTATTTATTTCCATATCCCCAGAGTCACTTATAGCCTTTTGCTCTAGTTTACCCATATAGACAAGGGAAAATACAATGGGCATGTGTATTGATTCCAGTCTATGTCAAAGGATGATATATTTTTTAAAATACACACGTCGGCTGAAACATAATCTATTGCTGAAGCCGAATTGCCATGCATACATGTGAATTCCCTATCCCTTTATCTGATCCACATCTACCATTAGCAATTCTCAAACCATTCATTTGGAATAGTTGTAGAAGTTTTTCTCCATAGTGATTTATTTCACTTACGTCTTGATTAGTCCGATCATGCACTCATTTTCTGCGTGATATATCGGAAGTATTATCATGTATAATTGTCATAAATTGAATGTGCTCCATCTCTATTTCTTTGGACAATACGTAATAATTTATATTAAGTTTTAATTCTTAAGAAGGCGTGGAGCGAGCGCCATTGACAGAGTCCTGTCATAGCCATTAAATTTTCACTTAATGTAAACAAACATGAATATGACCTAATATTTCATTGGTCATTACCATAGCTGTAGCATCGGAGGGGTGGGGCAGGTTTTCAATCCAATAAGTCTCGAGCATTCTGCACTGAAACATGAACGGCAGTGGTTATATTTCTGGCTTGTTTTATTTGAGTTACACATTTTGAATGAAGATTTTACAGGTGAGAATGATCTGGAATGAAAATTTTGAGATATTCGTAGGAATCAAAATAGCTGATGTATTGTTTTGGGTGTCAAATTATGATTTTGTATTGAAAATTGCTAACGTCAACGATATCAATCCACTCGCCGCAAGGGAATTTTTGCTATATCGAATGTATCATTCAGGTGAAACATAATTTCCAGATACTTAAATTATTAACAACATAGAATGACAGCATCGAAGTGAAACAAACTATAGAGTTATAGTTCGTTCCAGCAAGAATCGAACCCGCGTGGTAAGTAACTGCACTCATCACCTAATTCTCGTGAACCAGCGCTCTCATCCACAACGGCCGTGCCTTCATCCATAAAAGAGGGATTGGAACAAGGTCGAATGAAAAAGGTTTGATGTGCATATGAAGCATTTTTCTAGGCGAGAAGAAATCAAACTTTTACTAAATTACAAACCACCAAAGACAACAATCCAGTAGAGTTGTACATTAAGCGGAGTCCTAATGGGGTTCTCTGAAAACATCATTACCGCCAGGCGGCGCTCAGCAGCAACCCGGTTCACTGCAAACCGGAAGAGGCCAGCATCCATATAGCAACAGCAGCAAAGAGAGTGAAAGGTACATGAAGTAGTTAGCTATTTCTATATTATAATAATGCCTACGGAGTGTTGCGTACCCCAGTGCACAAACAGAGGGGGTCATACATTTGCCTGGTCCCAAAAAGATCGGGTTAAATCTTGGATGGTGGCTATACGGAGAGACTTTTAGAAGCCCTCGATACACAGTGTTGTGTGTTCCAGCCACTTTGACTCGTCTGATTATGTCTGTGAAACATCGTCTGGTAAGTTCTGCTTTACACAGCTTATACCTCTAATCAGTTCTCATAAAATTTATTAGTATTATATGTAAACCAAATAAATAAATATTTTGTCATTTATCACAATTCTTATGGTTATTTTGAATAATCATGTTTTGGTTCGCTATCACGTATCAATGAGCATCAATACTAACAGGTGAATATACTATACGCCTAATGAGAAGTGTAAACACTCTGAAATATACATTACACTGTATTTTTTTTTTAAATTTAAATTTAAAATGTTGTTGTCTCGGTCAAATACTGGTAGAGAATATAATTATCACAAAAGCAGACCAGACTCATCAGTGCTGTAGTGTGTGTTGTGTGTGTGGTCATATGTACATACATGTGTACCTGTTCAACATGTTTTTTTAAAAACATTATATATATATATATATATATATATATATATATATATAACTATATATATATATATATATATATATATATATATATATATATATATAATACTTAATAGGCACAAAACCATTGCAAAAGAAGTTGAAGCCCACAGCTGTGCCCCACATTTTCAACTGGACTCAAACTGACTCTTCAGCAACACTTAAACGAAGAGACACATCCAAAAAGAATTAAAACAAAATACTCAGGTATGGTGAGGTATTTCGTGCAAAGGACTTGATACATTTTGAGGCCTATTGATATTGTGATTTTGCAATACATTACAGAGATAATCACACAATACAAATTTTTAAAAAAATATATGTCTAGAAAAAGAAAATAAGACTTACAAGGTAAGGAATGTATGCAGACTGTCCCTATTTTTTATTTTCTCGTTGCTGACCCTAGCATTCCCCCCCCCCCACCGGGTAAAAAACCAAAATACTTTTTTTCTAAATTCCCAAAATTTGTGCATCTAGTTTATCCTAGTACTTAAAGCGCTTTGTACATTATATACATGTATACTAAACATTATCATATATATAATGTTCAAACAATTATTTTAAAAGTCCCAACCTATCTAACTTAATATCAACACCAGTGCAACAGGAAACCACTCATTTTTTGTTTTGGCCTTAAGTATTGTATAAACACTTTTCTTTTTTGCATTTCAGGGCATTAGTGATGTTATTATGATGGATGAAAACACTGAGGTTGGATGTCAAGAAACAGTTTCCTCAACTCCAACTGAAGAAACATGTACAATTAAGAATTTATTACTTTACATTTTTTGGGGGGTGATTACCCTCCATCTGCCACATAAAAGGGTGGTATGCATACCACCATTACTACCATTCATTATATCAGAAAACTAAGAAAACTTTGTTAACAAAACCTATTTGCTGCTTGTTCATTTGCGTTACATTTTGTCAATCACAAACAGATCATTTTAAGTCTCTGTACCATTTCAACACTTCCATGTGAACCACATCTTACTTCCAAACGTACTGTTAAAAATGAAATTGATGCACTTGATTTTTGTAAATTAAAACCTGTTACTCAAATGTTGTAGCAAAATTTATTATAGTTATTTTTGTAAGACTGTGATAAGGTTGAAATTCACCAAATGCAAATACAATTTTATTTCAGTGGTTCCAGTCTACATACCTGCCTCAACTCAGACTGAAGAAACCAGCACAAGGGATTGTGGGACACAAAGTGGTGATCAACCACTGTTTAATATCCAGAATTTAGTGAATGATCCACAGGGCGTACATTTTTATATACCGGACTGGAGAATTATCAGAATTTTAAATTTATATTAGACACCTTACGTACAGCAGCATATCACCTCAACTACTATGATGGGACATTACCTGACATTCGTATTGAAGATCAGTTTTTTTTTCTACATTAAACTACGACGACACATTACAAATTTCGAGCTCAGTCGCCTTTTTAAACTGAGAGTGGGGTTACCAATGTGTTTGTTACATGGATAAATTTTATGTTTCACCAGTGGAATGAGATCAACTGGTGGCCATCCAGAGATTTAGTTCATTTGTTTTGCTCCTACAGATTTTAAGGCAAAATACCCAAATACCAGGGTGATAGTGGATAGTACAGAGTGTCCAATTTTCAAACCCAAACAGCCACTGGCACAACAAGCAACATTTTCAACGTACAAAACTAAAAATACTGTAAAGGTACTGGTGGGTTGCACACCTAGTGGACTTGTTTCTTATGATTCTAGTGCCTATGGAGGTTCTACTAGCGATCGACAGATATGTGAAAGAAGTAAACTGACTACGATGTGTGATCCAGGGGACTCAATAATGGCAGATAAGGGCTTCAATGTAGAGGATATCTTCATTCCATTCAATGTTCATATCAATATCCCACGTTTCTTCAAGGCCAAGAATCGTTTGTCATCCAGAAGTGTGCTTAAAGATAGAAGAATCGCAAGCAAACGAGTTCATGTTGAAAGAATCATTGGTTTAGCAAAAACATACAAAATTTTGTGCAACCCTCTTAATAATACAGAATCTGCACTGGCAACAGAAATAATAAAGGTGTGCTTCACTTTGTGTTCCTTTAGAAATGGAATTGTACCTAGACATGCTTAAATGTGTTTGGTAAAAAAAAATACTAAATGTTTGGAAAACCATCTCATCTTATTCTGGTTTTTGCAGTAGAATGGTGTAACAAAATCAGTACATATGGTTCTTTTAGAACAAAGACATTTATTTAAATTCAGCAAATATGTACAGTATTTTGTCGCACTCTGATCACTTTTCAAGTATCTCATACATGAATATTTTTAATCAATGTTCTTCTAAGTTGAATCTGTGACAAAAGTTGAATTAAAACAAAGATGCCAAATGTTACTATGGTGTTTTACTACATGTACTTTAATACAGACCACAGTTAACATACAAGTTCAAAAGAATTTAAGTGACATACTATTATGCACTCTGCATATTGTGTGGGTTTTCTTGATTCCTTATAAAATATGAATATGCCATTAAAATAAAACATTTGAACCCAATATTTGCATTTGTCTTCCATTCAAATACTGGTTTCACTGTAGATAAAAACTAGGATGAATAGGGAATACAGTAATGTTACATCCTAAACTTCAAAAGTCATAGCTGTAATATTGTTTGTAAAAGTGATGATTGATGAATGCTTCTTTGAAGTGACTTTCAAAAATTTCTTTAAGTTTAGTGAGCATCTTGTCTACCAAGTTCTTGTCAAATTTTATTGAAACAAACTTTAATTCCTTCATGGTGAAGACAACAAATTTGCACTCCTTTCTCCCAGAGCACAGCATTTGTCCCTGAATCTGATAATAATAATCATGGTTGGTATCCAAGGTGAGGCCCGATGATGATAACTTGAGGTAAGATACAGCGTTGTGGTTAATGACATTTTCTTTGCTTGCATATGGGCATTTCACTTCCACAAGAGTAGCATCATTAATTATCCTATCTGGAGTTGCTGCCAAAACAATAATCTCCTCACTAATAAATAAACCACAAGGTTGTGTCTTGATACCTTCTAATTGTTCAAATTTATTTAAGGCTACTGCCTCATATTTTATGCCATGGAGAATAGCTGCAGTGCGGATTGACCTGCACATGCAAAGTGATCTAGCTATCTCTTGTTTGTCCTTTCTTTCAGTAGCTTTACAGATAGAACCAAACATAGAGGCACTAAATATTTTGCACCTCTCGTCACCCCATTGTTTACAGGGGGACTGATTTCGTGTTGCTTCCTCGATTAGTTAGCCTGGCCTTTGGTAATTTGTGTTAAGTTTTCTTTCTTGAGAAAATGTTCTTCTATGGTTTGTGTCTTGTACTGATGATCTTTGCTAAGTGCTGGTATGTTAGCTTGGCGGAAGGGATGGCATACTGGCATCTTTGTAGAACCATCATAATTCAAACAAACATTTCTAAAATGATATGGGTAGGATTCTTGTGCACGATATTTGATAGGGCGTGGGTCGAATTGCAGGGTTCTATTATTTCCACGAATGGTCTGCAGGTGATTTGCCTTGAGAGGAGAACCTTTGTGTGGTTTTGCTTTATGAAATGTCTGCAGTACCTGAGTGCATGACAGTTCTGACAAAATGATTCCATCTTGTGAAAGCCTGAAACTTGCATACAAGACCGTAACAACATGTCTGCAGTGAGCTGAGGGACCTTATCCAGCACCACATTCACACTGAGCTTCTTGCATTACCAGCGACAGGTCTACCTTATAGGTTACTGACTTCTTCATTTCAGCCCATACAATGGATAAAGATAAATGTCAAACCTCTCTCTGGGCATGAACACACTCTGTAGCATGGCAAGTACCTCTCTTCATACATGTCTCTGCACTTGGCATCAAAGTCCTTGCAATACTGAGACAGGTATTCTGTCAACCTTTCCATGGTGAATTGGGGAAAATTGCTGGTCATTCCGACATGGGCATCCTTGTACTTATCTAGACCTGGAATATCCATCTTGAACTCTGGCTCAGTAGTAACAGACACTGAATTTTTATCGTAAAACTCCAATCTGAAACGAAATACAATAAAGATTAAAAGTTGTTTACTGTTTGTTCCAACATTTTTCATACAGTTCATTTCACTGGCCCTGTTTGTCCCCTGATACCAGCCAAACTACATAAGCTTTATTGTTTACCCCCTGTGTACAATTAAGATAATTTACTCTCGTTAGTCTTAGTGGTGAATAGTGATCAGAATTAGACCCTCTTCAATATTTATTGTCATTATTACTTGACATTTTAATAAATCATACAATCAATAAATTATGATATTATTTTAAAACTAATTTAGAGATTATTTATATAGTAGGAGATTTGCCTATTTTATTGCAATGTTGTAATTACATATAATGTGTACTCTAATTGGGGATTTTAAAATTCCAGACAGCTTCCTTACCTCATAGACACAAATGAAAAGATAAAAGTTCACCATGACAAGACACTTATAATTTTTGTAGATACTTATTTTAGTCATTTATTTACAACACTTATTATCTTTTGCCTTGAAAACATAGTATATATGCTTTGAGAATATGTGTGTGTGTGTGTGTGTGTGTGTGTGTGTGTGTGTGTGTGTGTGTGTGTGAGAGAGAGAGAGAGAGAGAGAGAGAGAGAGAGAGCAACATGTGGTCTGTTCTTTCCTGAAACATGGTTACTAACAAGCATAATTGGATGTTGAGGTTTTGAAGCAACAATCAAAAAGTAATACACGCCTGTCTACTAAAACTCTTTTGTAAGCAGTTAAATATCCAAGATTTATGTCAATACTTCTCATTTTCTATAGTCATCTATAACAGGTCAAGTACGTTCAATCACTTTTAGTTCACATGATTCATGTGGGAAACTAATATGAAACAGTTAATACTTCTTTGCTGGCTCCTCTTTATTGATTTCATAGATGTGTGCTAGAGGGTTTACAGTCTTGACACATTTAAAGGTCGGTTCATTTTGGTGTGTGTTTGTGTGTGTGTGAGAGAGAGAGACAGAGAGAGAGAGAGAGAGAGAGAGAGAGAGAGAGAGAGAGAGAGAGAGAGAAAATAATACGTGTTCTAAATATGGAAATATTGATTTTAATAGTATACATAAGGGCAGCTATATTTCCCAAAAAGGCAATGTGGTAAGTAGATCAAAAAGTGATATCGACATTGGCGATAACATATTTCTCCCATTGATATTTTACTATATCTCACTATGAAATATATAATGAACACTTTTTAGTCAAAATTTTTTATTCATGCGCAGAAAATTTTGCGGACATTAATTTTTATTAGATGCATATTTTTGTTATTTATCCTTTTCACTGCTGAAAGTAACGGTTAAAACCTTTGCAGTCATATAACTTTGATAAGGGGCATGTAAGAGTTATCTACTATTTCTGCCGGTGGACTACAAATTTGAAATCTGGAGACCTATACATATACATACTAACGCAATCAGAAATGCTACTTTTCTATATATCGGTGTACTAGAGATCTAAATCGTAAAGAGAACATAGTGGTTGATGTAGAAAGAAATCATCCACTTCGACTGAATGATATCAAAATTAACTAGAGCAACTTGCACGGTCCGCCATCGCAAGTGCTTACGATTTCCATTACATATTCCCTAATATCGGAAAAGTATCAGTAAGACTCATTAAATATTGATCCATACAAATGTTCAATCTGTCACATATATAAGACGTGATGTTCTGTTATAATAGCAAATACTGCCAAGTAGAGAAAATAGATCTTAATTATTCAGAATTTTGTACATCTACATTTTTCCTCCGCTTTTCCTAACGAGTTTAGGGGATGTTGCCAATATCAATACGATGGAAACTGTTACAAATAACATAAGAAAAATGCGATGATTTGTGAAGAAGAATGCCTTGAGTCAGGAAGAAGACTGCTTTTATTAGGAATCGTCATCGATATTCGCAAGGAAGGCTACAGGAGCCAAATGTATAAAAGGAGATATTTATAACTGTTTATTTAAGCTCAGAATCACTTCCTGGTATGTTACAAGGTTGCACATGGATTGCATCTCTATGCAATAAGACACAATGTAGACTGCATCAGTTGCAATCTGGACGTGTTTTTTCATAATATTCAACAATAAACATACAAAAACATCAGTGATTATTTATTTTTCTAAGGATAAAATATTTATTGTGTGAGGCTGAAAAAAGTGTCCGTCAGGATTCGAATCTATAAAATAAAAATATCTTATTACAAGATTCTCCTGTAATGTGGATGTGCTCACGTACTTTTTATGGAAAATATTACTTTTAAGTAAGGGGAAATAACCCCATAAACACGAACATGTAACAAAATGGCTTAGTTTATACATTTTTTTGTGATAACATTAAAAGCTATCAGCTCAGTTTTTTGTCATATTTAGAAACATTAGAATCAGGTTTGGTCAAATATTCCAAAAGATTTTGTGTGCTAGAAGTTTATTATGTTTATTCAAAGCAAATCTGCCTAGAGTTAAATGCCCATTAAGTTCTTCCCTGTCTTTTCCTCCGAGCGGGTTAGAAAAACAACTCATCTAATATCGAAACGAAGGACGGACTTTCAAACAGAGACGAAGGATATCACAATATTTGGACACTTAAACTTGGGAAGATCGATGATATGTAATTGTCGGGATATCAACCCAACCTTTATGTTGCATTTACTGTTTATCCATTATATTTAATAGATATCCAAATAGCATGTGCATGATACTGTATAAAAAGAGATTATTTCTGTTGTGCGTGAGACGTAGGCTATGTGTAAACGCCTGTAGCATTAATTCTGATCATTATGCAGCAATAAGCCTGTTCAGTATGCATCAATAATTCAGACCAATATGCAGCAATAATTATTTTAACTATGCAGCAATTACTCTGATCAGTATGCAGCAATAATCCTGATCATTATGCAGCGCCGATTTCGAGTATCTTATTCGACTGATAAGACATTCCTTCGCACCCCCAGAGAGAGCGAGACAGACAGACAGACAGAATTAGCATAATTTTATTAATTTATATTTTGTCACGTGGACGTAAGGGGTAAGAAAAGGACAGAAGTGCATTAGTTCTGGACTAATTATTTGACCTAAACGACATAAACAAATATCACACATTTCAACAGACTCGTACATATATAACTCATATCTGCTGGAAATAAATACAAATCAGGAGCAATGCAATGTCAATAATAACGGCATATAAAGGGACAAAAGAAAAATATACATTACTTTAAATAAGATGCATGTACATATGTAAAACATCACAGAGAGTATTGATTCGAAAGTTTTAAAAAGAAATAATACTTTGTTATTATGATTATCGGAAGAATGACGAGGGAGCCAAACGTGTTAACTTAAATTTAATCCTACATTTATTTTAAGAAAAATATTAAATTAAGACGCAGGGAAACGGAATTAAAACACAGAAGCTCAGGGAAAAAATCGGTCATCTTAAAACTGATTTGCCACTGACCGCAAAATACAACAACAAATGCATTAAGATTGAAATCCTGACCATGTTCCAATCATCTTTAGTGAAATTCTTTGAAAATTGCGGATGGTTCTCGATTCTTCTGGTGTGCTGATCCAGGCTTTGGTGGTGTCAAATGTAAATCAAAGCTTACCGTACCCTAGGTATTGTTCAGTGTTTAGTTTTACGATGTATTCTAAATACCTTAATAGCTATGTATCTTAATAAGATTTGGTTTTCTTTACCTCGTGTTAAAACATCTTGCTATTGTCCATCTTAACACGATCACATCTTGCCCTTGAGTACAGATCTACTTATCAACACCAAGAGCTGGTTTGCAAACTATTGAAGAATATGGGAAGGATTCCCATCTAGCAATTATAAGTCGTTTTCATTACCACTTTAGCAGTCGAGCGCTATCGCATTTTCTAGACAAAGGTCAGTTTGCTTTACAAAATATTCATGAGATTTTGTACAGATAATGCCACAACAATGAACTTCAATCCCAAAAGCCACGTAGGAAAATAAGAAGCCATCAATTTTCGCCGAAAGAGGCACCGAGTTTATTCGTTTATAACGCATGCTCGACAATGGATTGCTTATTATCAGATTGCCATCCCATAATGCTCTAAGCAAAGTAGATTCTACCTGTTTAGAAAAGTCAGGGCCCAAAAGCACACTCTCGGCAAGTATATATATGTGTGTGGGGTGAGGTGGGGGGTGGGGTGGTGGAAATAAAAGACATCTAAAATATTTTATACAATATCATCAAGTATATATCTACATTATTCTTGTACATAATACGAAGATAAAGTGTTGTTTCAACAGCCATAGAGTCTTAAGTTACCTTGTGTTATATAAGGCAAATGACCCTTTAGCCACCAAAGGCATTTATCAACCACCAGTCACATAACGGAAATGCTCAAGTGCCGCTGGTCAATTCAATCGCCAGCAAGTCGTGGATCATTTTATTATTACATCTACACTGGTAGTGTTTGTATGGCTGGACAAAAGCGAGTGTGTTACCTGTGTAACTTTTAATGTGTTGCATAATTTCAAATCTTTATAGCTTCCACATTTCTGGTAAACTTTTCAAACATTTTCACAGTAAAATAAAGCTAGGTGTCAATCCCATGCAGTTAGTATAAAAGGAAAGAAAGAAAAACAACGATTTGAAGGAATACCTTTGTTACTGAGGAAGCGAGAAATCTCAATTTCTACGTATTTTCTACATATATTCATTATCTATCAATTTTATTATATCTATCTATCTGTCTGTCTGTCTACCCGTCCGTCCATCCATCCATCCATCCATCTATCTGCCTATCTATCTTTAACACGATTAAGTAGTACATAATATATTCGCGAACTAACACCAACAAATTTGATTCATCAATGGGAATAATTAGGAAGTCAGGCAAGTTCTCATTATTGCACATGTTTCTTTTCGCTTTCTTGGATAAAGACTGGAGATAAAATATGTCATACATATTAACTTTAAACTATCATCATATATGAAATAATCTGTGTATCAAAAAATTACCTTAATAAAGTAAGCTATGCATATATGAATAATCATGAGCATTGATAACAAAGACACTGAAACATTTTAAAACGTTCAAACATAACGATAAAGCACCACATGGAAACTATTTTTAATGATGTATGTCTTGTTTAGACAAGGAGAATTTTTCTTATCGTTATTCATTTATTGTATTTGTTTATTGTTTTATTTATTTATAGATTCATTTATTTCTTAATTTATTTATTGTTGTAAAAAATAGCTTATATAAATCAGAACAAATTTTTAGTAGACATAAAATATATTATCTTGCATTGAATGATCATGTTTTTCCTTATAGAACTCTTGTTCATGTTTGCATCGTGAAACAAAGAGCATTAAACACAATTCAGAATTTCAACTCATCTTAGCCACGTTTAATCTGAAAGGAGTACTAAAGTACATGTTTAAATAAAACAATGACATGGAGAGTATTACAATAAATAATGAACTGATAAAGGCCTTATTTGGTGAAAACAAAGACCAAGGCAAATACCATGGCATAAAAGGCAAGAGTAAGTACCAACCCGATTCCATACAATAGTGAGGAGAATATGGCACAACGTCTGGCTTCGGAATCACGTCCTTTTCGAAACGCAATGTCCGATTTGTACATAAGCAAAATGGCTGGCGCACAACAGAAGAACACGAAAAAACAGTACAAACGGACACCACAAATAGTCATGGATTATCCGGTTCCAGCGGTTGTGTTTATTTGCAGCTAAGTCCACAATTCTTCCCCATCAATCTTCTGTTTACTAGAATAATCGGAAATGTCGTTCTGTGCATTCTTTTCTAGAGGCCCTTCTCTAGTCCAAGCGGAGTTGAAATGATCATCGTAACACTCTATATACCCACGATTGACACCATCATCCACAGATGGACCAAATGACATAGATCCATCCACTTTTAACGGAATGCATATTGGTTTGTGTCCATTTTGGATGTCTTTGCCAGCATCATTATTTTTTGCTCGATTGGAGTGAATCAAACCGACTTGAAGTTAATTCGCGAGCTCTTCTGTAGGAAGGTAAGTAAAGTTCTTTCTTTTTGTGACCATTCTTTTACAGGATCTTTCGTTTGGTTTTCAGAATGTTGACCAATTTCTCTCTCAGAAAACCTATTGTTGTAGTAATCATAGGGGCTGATGGTCACTGCGATGTTTTGCATTGACAACAGAAGTTCCATTGATGCAATTGTCAAATTCAACTCCAGAATCTTTAGTTATATCATGAATAAACATATTACTCTTTCGTATTCACAGCCGGTTGCTCAGTTTTAAAATCCGCACGCAGCAATACAGATCTTTAAAATATTTTAAGAAATTAATCACATGCGTATTATTAAATAATTTTAAAAAGAGACTTCTAAATAGTGGTGTTTTAACGAGGAATAACAATTTTCTATTTCCAGACAAGTTTCATAACGATTTTCTTCAACACCGATTTCGTTTCAAATTTTCATCACAGCAACATACGCATACATTCTATCTAGTGATCCTCTCAGTTTTTGGACCACATGCACGTTTGTATGAAATCCCTTGCTTAAAGAATCCTTCCAATACTTCTCTAAGCCTTTAGGGAAGATGAACAGAAAATAAGAAAACTACACGAAGTCCCTTTCGCCAACTGGTCACGCGTATTATTTACCGATGAAACCAATATTTCACTCTCAAATTATGTCGGGTATATAGGACCTCGTTTTATATTTACTTGCCCATGTGACCACAACAGATTGTTGACGTCACGCATGAATCACTTTACATCGATCCGTATGGGCTCATGCAGTTTTGACCGATAAAGTCCGGTGTCGACTATAAACAATGTATCTACGTAAACATGTTAAATCTATCAGCTTAATATATTTTTCAATAAAACTGCTCGTTTACTTTAAAAGTTATTAAAGTATATTTGAAATAGGTTGGATGTGTGTACGTGTGGGGTAGGGGTGGGGATTATGGAGGTAGAGTGGTGGGCATGTGGATACCTTCTTGCCTGTCTTAAAACGTGTGCTATTGCAGAAATTACGCGAAAATTATTTATGATATCGATTTAAATTTTCAATATTTTATCGGCAGTTTGTTTAAAACAATATATGTTGGAGAATATTGGTCCGTCTGTGATGCGTAGCTTGGGTACGTGTGTGATTGGACGGTATGGAAAGCGTTGACAAAACAATCCCCAGGAAAATAAAAGGGAATGCAACATAGCTGTAAAACACGCTCTTAATATATTTGTTCTTATTGAATCAATCACTTTTATATTCTATGGGAATACATTTCTATGAAGTCATCTAATTATCTAGTTCTTAGGAGAGATTTTGCTTCATCTGATTACTCTTATAAGCCATGTTAACCATGCACATTTTTCCATATTTGAATTTTGTGACGTTTAGTGTTCTGACCTAATATTTATTATATTCAATATAAATTCCTCGGAGAAGTTTCATTAATGCATTTTGAGGTAGATTTAGTATTTAATTTTCCATACTATTCTTTAATATACTTTATTATCCAGTGTATTAAAAATCAATTCTGTCTCTTAAATTTTTATTAATTTGTAGATAGTGAAACGGGTTGTAATACTTGCTTTGTTTAGTATATTGTAAAACAAAAAATATTTGTATCAGTCAGAAAACAGCTGCAAATCACTTTTACCAATACAACTCTATGACTTAAAATACGCCATTTTTTCGGTTCTTGCCAGTTTCAAACATATGTTTAAGTCTATCACCTTTTCAGATATATATTAAAGTCTATCATGTTTTAAAGTGGCAAGACCTTAGATATTTCACTTTGTCCCATTAAAAATATGTTCACTTGACACTTTGTATAATTTGTAAGATAGACTAATGCCCCAAAATGTAGTTCGCAAGTGGTTAAAACTATTCAACTCATATGACCATTCTTTATCCAAATTCCTGCTGCCTTTTACAAGAAATATTGTATTGCCTGTCTCTCAGTATTGATCTCCTGTCTTCCTCAGG
This sequence comes from Megalonaias nervosa, assembly GCA_016617855.1. Classification (NCBI taxonomy): domain Eukaryota; kingdom Metazoa; phylum Mollusca; class Bivalvia; order Unionida; family Unionidae; genus Megalonaias; species Megalonaias nervosa. The sequence continues at coordinate 17,029 of JAECUM010004811.1, read as the reverse complement.
CATAAAATATCTTCACTTTGACTACACACAAAATATTAATTCTGAACCACAATATTTGTTACGTATAACAAAAATAGAGATCATACACGCTCACTGCATGTATGTATGTATGTATGTATGTATGTATGTATGTATGTATGTATGTCATTTTGCAACAGTTGAGTTGAAACAGGATACACTATCAAGATGTCTGAAAAACTGAACTGAGGGACACAAACTGGTGTTGAGTATGTGAGCACGAAGAGCCGTTTTCTCAAGGTGACATCACGGCCCGGTTTTCCTAAGCATGTTAAGTTTGAGTGCAACCTGAAACTAACTGTCGTGAATTTATTTTTGCCGCCTGAGATTTCTCTCCATGATCCTTTGTGAAATGAGATTTGAAGAAAATATCAAGAAAGAAAATCCCAAATCTGAGGCACGGAGCATATTTTAGATGTTTAGTCAAACCGGTTTACTTAAAATAAGCAATGTAATGGTTAAATTATTAGTGGCATCATTGTTCCTATGTTCCTATGTAAAACAAGGTATGTTAGTCATTTGATCAGATATATTGTTACGTGTCTAGGCTCATACAAAAGTAACAAAGAAAAGAGTGAAGCCAACAAGCTTTGTAAAATTTTACAAAATAATTTATTTCCCTAGAAAAACAAGGTAAAATTAAGAAAAAGGACTTACGATTTATATATCTAACCCAAAAGTAATCGAAAAATTAACAAATATAATTCCTATCACAAAAGTTCTAAGTTAATCACAGTTCGAATCCCGATGAAGTTCCAAGATGGAAGGTGATGACGTCTTCTATAACCTGATTTGTCCTGATGTGTCAACAGTTCCTTTTTGAATCACCAAGAATAATATTCCAGTTTGGAATTTCGAATAATTTGCAATAAATGTCTTTGTCCAAGAATTCTGATGTGCACTAGTAATTTCCAGGGAAAATAAATTACTTTAAATAAAAAATTCAACTCAAACTGGTCACAACAAAAACACCTTTCAGCTCCAAAGGTTAAAAGCCCAACTGACAATTTCTTCTCCAAAATAACGACTATCCTGTAAATTAAGACGTAAAATAGAGTCCCGTATGGGGTCACGTGATCACTTTTTCCCAAGCTGCGTAGAAACATTACATGCCGATTATCGCGTTAGCTATATACTGCTTTGACTCTACTAAATGAATCTTACTATAAGATTCAATAATAAAAAAACTGTTTACTATAAACTATAACTGGCTCTGAATCTAGGTCGCCAAAAGATACAATGTTTCTACTAATACTTGCTTATCAGGTTTAACAGAACAGAACTGAACTTTCTGGAAAATTGTCAAATCCAGTGAATAAAGTTATCATTACAATAACATGTAATGAATTAAAATGAAAATTTAAAAAAATGTAAAACTAACACACAAGCAATTAAATTACATATACATAACATATCCCCCCCATAAAGAAAAAGACAGATTTATATAATAAAGCTTTCTTTTTACCATATTTTAATTATACATGAGGTATAAAAAAAATACATAAAAGAACCCTTATGAATTATACAAGGTGTACATGAAATAATATTTCTATACACGGGAATGTGCATCTGCTATTAAAGTGTCTTTTCCCTTGATGTGCCTGATTTCAATATTATATTCCTGTAACAACAAACTCCACCTTAATAATCCTTGATTTTTGTTTTTCATCTTGTCGATGAAAGTAAGGGGGTTGTGATCACTAAACACAATAATCGGAGAACGAGCTGAACTAATGTAAACTTCAAGATGTTGTAATGCCAATTATCAAAGCCAAACACTACTTCTCGATTGCGGATTAATTTCTTTGGTGCTTATTTAATTTCTGAGAATAATAGCACACTGGATGATCAAGACCATTTCTATCTTCTTCAATCAATACTGCTCCAACCCCAACATCACTTGCATCAACAGATAGTTTAAAACATTCATTGAAATTTGGAGCTGTAAGAACTGGTGCACTCTTAAGTATGGCCTTTAACTTATCAAAAGCCTCCTGACATTTCTCAGTCCAAAGAGACTTGTTTTTCTTGCTCAATAAATTTGTCAGGGGTTCAGCAACATTAGATAAATTGCAACAAAATTTCCGATAGTATCCAGCCATACCTAAAAATCGCATCAGTTGCTTTTTACTCACAGGCACAGGGAAATCAGAGATAGCCTTGACATTAGCATCTATAGGTTTAACTTGTCCATGTCCCACGATATGTCCTAGAAATGTCACACAAGCACGGCAGAAATCACTTTGAGATAAATTGATTGTTAAACTTGCATCAGTGAGTTTGTCAAAGAATTTCCGAATTGTTGCTAGATGTTCTTTCCATGTGTCGTTGTAGATGATGACATCATCGATGTAAGCATTACAATTATCTAGACCAGAGGTAATCATATTCATCAAACGTTGAAAGGTACTTGGCGAACCCTTCATCCCAAACGGCATTACTTTATATTGATAAATTCCATCTGGAGTCACGAATGCCGAAATTTTCTTTGCCTTTTCTGTCAGTGGAATTTGCTAAAATCCTTTGAGAAGGTCAAATCTGGTGACATGCTTTGCATTTCCAATTTTATCAATGCAGTCATCGATTTTTGGTAATGTAAATAAATCTGTTTTAGTCACACTGTTCACCTTCCAATAATCAAAGCACATACGGAAAGTTTTATCTCGTTTCGGAACAGGTATGCATGGTGAACTCCAGTCACATTTACTGGGCTCTATAAAATCATTCTCCAACAAATACTGAATTTCCTTTTTTTAGTACTCTTGTTTGAGAGGGTTTATCCTATATGGGTGTTGTTTCACAGGTTTGGAATTTACAATTTCAACGTCATTAAAAAAATTTTTTGTTCTTGTAGGAACATCTGGAATTAAGTGCTCATATTCAAATAATAACTGTTTAGGTTCATTCCTTTCTTGTTGTTGCAAATGTGAAAGTTTCTGGTCCAGATTATTCATAATTCCGAAGATTTTTCACTCCAAAAATCAATAGAGTCCGATTGAATTCCTTCACTTAAATCCTCAGTGAGTGGGACAGGAACAACTAAATTAATTGCATGATTTACCTAGCTATATCTCTCAATATACTCCTTTAACATGTTAATGTGGCAAAGTTTGTTTTCGGAAGTATTTATGGTTTAATTTAAATCATTTACTTTCTTTTCAATCGTGTACGGACCATAATACTTGGCCTGAAGAGGATTTTGTGGAATGGGCAAGAGAGCCAGAACTCTATCACCAGGCTGAAAATTCCTTTCCTTTGAGTCTTTATCATACCTTAATTTCATTTTTGACTGAGTAGAGTGCAGATTCGCTCTTGCAACCTCACAAGCCTTTGACAACTTATACTTAAAATTGGAAACATAATCGAAAGGATTAAGTCCAGTATCTTCATTGGAAATACGTTTCTCTTTCAACAACTTCAATGGTCCACGCACAGTGTGTCCGAAAACTAGCTCAAAGGGACTGAATCCTAAAGATTCTTGAACGGACTCCCTAACAGCAAAGAAAAGCAAATGAATGCCTTCATCCAAATCTTTACCCGTGTCAAAACAATGTGATCGAATCATATTTTTCAAAGTCTGATGAAATCTTTCTAAAGCCCCTGGCTCTCAGGGTGATATGCAGAAGATTTGAATTGTTGAATGCCTAATTCATACATAATATGCTGGAAAATTCCAGACATAAAATTTGACCCTTGATCCGATTGGACAGATTTGGGAAGGCCAAATTGACTAAAAAGAAAATTATATCAAAGCTTTTACTATCGTTTTAGTTTTAATATTCTTCAAAGGAATTTCCTCTGGGAACCTTGTTGACGCACACATTGTGGTCAACAAGTATTAGTTGCCTGACTTGGTCTTAGGTAAGGGACCAACACAATCTACCATAATTCTTCTAAATGGTTCGTCAAATGCAGGAATAGGTTGCAGATAAGCCTTAAGTATCTTCTGATTGGGTTTTCCTACCATTTGACAAGTATGACAAGATCTACAGTATATATAAACATCACTTTTGATTTTTGGCCAATAAAAATGAGTCAAGATCTTGTGATAAGTTTTATTTATCCCTAAATGACCAGCCAGAGGAGTTTCATGGACCAGACTAAGTATCTCCTGTCTGTAAGATTTTGGAACTACAATTTGATAGTTCACTGATCACTCATCACCAGCTGGTACCTCGGGAGGTCTCCATTTTCTCATAAGAATTCCATTTATAATGAAATAACAGACAGGTACTTCACTGGCTTCAGTTTCACTAATGGCCCTCTGAAACAAATAGGAGATCTCAGGATCTTTTTCCTATTTGACGACAAGTGATTGTCGTTTGTCACCCTGATTAGAATAAAGAGAATGAGTAGTTAAAAGAGGATCACTGTGATCAATACCTTTTGATTGATCCAAACAAGGAGTGAAAGTGACCTCATCAAAAAGCCTGACCAATACATATATCAGCTAAAGGAATGGTTTCCTTATCAACGTCATTCTCATGAGCTTTCTTTGCCATAGATCTAGTAACTGCACAAGCTGGGTATAAATCATGGTATTCTTTTTCAATAGGATCAACTTTCTGATCCAAAGAAGGCTTGTCAGTAACAAGTGGATTAACCACAACCTTATCACTAGCTATAAATAAATGCCGTCAACGGGTAAATTCGACACTATTCCGACTGTCACAGGTCCTGAAACTAAGTCTGATGACATATTTACGCAATGAAGAGGAACATTAACAAAGCCGCACTCTACTCCCTGAATAAGAACACTCTCATTAGAAGAAGATTTCTCAGGAAAAGGGAAAGTACCTGATAATAAAATACTTTGAGAAGTTCCTGAGTCCCTTAAAAAAATTAATAGGGATAGGATGGGCCAAATCACCCAAGAGAGATATAGAACCCTTCGACATGAATGGTTCATAATTTCTCCATGATAAAATTAGACTGGGGTTTATTAGACCCAACAAATGTATTGCTTTCAATACATGACCGTGACCTTGACCCCTTGGAAATAAAGGCATTTGGGATAGGTCTGTCTTGATTCTGATGCTTATATTTCAATTTGAAGCAATCAGAAATAACGTGTCCTTTCTTCTTGCAATAGGTACACCTTGGGAAGAGACAAGGATTTTGAATCAAGCTTATCAGAAGCTTGAATTTTAAAAGTTGTGCCAGATTGAGTTTAAGAAGGACTCGTATTAGGCTGAAATACCTTTTTACCAGTAGACTGCTGAGTGAAAGACTTGCCTACAAAAGTAACTTTATGAGTTAAGAAATATTCCTCAGCAGCATGAGCAGCATTTTCGAAGGTATCGATCTTATGCTCGTCAAGATTAGTCTTAATGTCACTATGGACACAATTCCTAAACTCTTCAACTAACATGAGTTGTCTGAGACTTTCTTAATCTTTGTTAACCTTTCTAGAAGAGCACCGCCTATCAAATTGTTGTGCTTTTTCCCATGCAAATTCGACATATGTCAGGTCAGTTGTTTTCCTAGAATTCCTGAATTTTTGCCGATAAACCTCAGGGACTAACTCATAACCCTTCCAGATACATTCTTTAACCACATCATAGTCAGCACTCTGCTCTATTGACAGTGAAAAAAAATATCACTAGCTTTTCTAATAAGTACACATTGTAATAGAGTCCAATGCTCCCTTGGCCATTTCAAATTTTCCGCAATTTTTTCAAAACGAGGAAAAAAATTTGTCTACTTCTTTTTCCAGAAAAGGGGAACTAACTTGATATTTCTGAAAACAACTCTAATTCTTTTAACTTAATTTGAAATTCCCTTTCATCCTTCACTCTTTGTATTTACATCTCTCTCTCTCTCTCTCTCTCTCTCTCTCTCTCTCTCTCTCTCTCTCTCTCTCTCTCTTCCAATTGCATTTGTTTATCTCTCTCTCTCTCTCTCTCAAATTGTAACTGCATTTGTTTCTCTCTGTCCTCTTTCTCAAATTGTTACTGCATTTGTTGTTCTTCTTTTTCTTTCTGAAGTTCAAGCTTCCTTAACTCTAATTCCATCTTGTATTTTAATTTTAATTCCTTTACTTTTATGTCAGTGTCTGATACAGACTTACTGATCGAAACCAAAACACTTTTATCCAAAACATTCTTTTCTACCAAATACTGGAGCAAAATGTTTCTTATTTCTTGCTTCGTTAAAGAAGCTTTTGCCTCAGAAAGATAGTATTTTCTGGCAAGTTCAAGCAATTCATCTTTTTTCAAATAATACAACTGATCCTGGGTAGGATTTGAAAGAAGATCTCCACTTTTGATGACACTGTAAAAAAAGCCTGTTGATTTCACTAAAGATTTCAACCAAAATGTCAAATAGTACAAGGGATTAAAAAACATTCTGAAAACTAGGGGAATTTAAATTTCAAATAAGAATTTTCTGAAATATTTTAGCCAAGATTCATATATTCCAAGGACGAGACCCCAATGTTCTTTGTTACGTGTCTAGGCTAGTACAAAAGTAAGAAAGAAAAGAGTTGTTGAATCACCAAGAATAATATTCCAGTTTGGAATTTTGAATAATTTGCAATAAATGTCTTTGTCTAAGAATTCTGATGAGCACTAGTAATTTCCAGGGAAAATAAATTGCTTTAAAAAAAAAATTCAACTCAAACTGGTCACAACAAAAACACCTTTCAGCTCCAAAGGTTAAAAGCCCAACTGACAATTTCTTCTCCAAAATAACGACTATACGGTAAATTAAGACGTAAAATAGAGTCCCGTATGGGGTCACGTGGTCGCTTTTTCCGAAGCTGCGTAGAAACATTACATGCCGATTATCACGTAAGCTATGTACTGTTTTGACTCTACTAAATGAATCTTACTATAAGATTCAATAATAAAAAAATTGTTTACTACAAACTCGAAACTGGCTCTGAATATAGGTCACCAAAAGATACAATGTTTCTACTAATACTTGTTTATCAGATTTAACAGAACTGAACTGAATTTTCTGGAAAATGTCAACTCCAGTGAATAAAGTTATCATTACAACAGCATGTAATGAAATAAAAATAAAATAAAATTTTTTTAAAGCTAACACACAAGCAATTCAATTACATATACATAACTATGCTGTTTCGTCATGTTATTCTATAATGTTGTACTCTGCTCGAATAGAATAGTCATTCAAAGTAAAACATCAATCCTAATGCTTCTGAAGTTGGATCAGCGCTCTACGTTTCACGCTGTATAACTCGTGTACGAATTTGTACCGCGAACTGAGTCAAGGCGAATGCTGCGTCTGCCGTGATCGCTTAACAGAGTTCGTTGTACATTTAAATGACGATAAAACAAGTATTAATGGTATTTAACGGATGCAAATTGTTATGAAGGGAATATATTTTTAATGGAAATATACGGGCAAGTTAACCATGAAAGCAAGTTGGTTTGGTTCGCCCGTTTCCGGTAGCCGTGTCATTTACGTCTCAACAAGCATGAGAGATGTTGACAATAAATGCTTGGTCAACTTTCAGACTTACATTTTTTCCCTTGAATCAATATGAAAAGCAGACAATGGATGTCATTTATAACTAAGCGGACGCATGAAAAATTTGACTTCCCCGCAAACTGAGGAGATCTGAAAGGTTTATAAATGCCCGGTGTATTCAGAGTTTCATCCTGAAGGTATCTAATATTTATGAAAATAACGGTCTGAGGAAATTTTGTTATTGTTGTTATTGTTGTGAGTTAAACGGTATTGTTCATCACATGATAGTCTACCATGACACCTACAGAAAGTGCAGGAAATTACATTATGGTCCCCATTACATTCCAATATTTAGTAAGTTAAGTCGAAAATATGCTACTTTGTAATGATGTAAACAGTTCTTACATTGAGGCACAATACACAGTTACTTCCTCCTTAAAAGAGCATTACATACAACACTAAGTGATATCTGGAAATATGAAGGAAATATAATGAAACTAATGTATTAACATTACTTAAATATTTACAAAGAAACAGAAAAGTATAATAGATGTGGCTAACTGCACCAATAAAAAATATCAGTTTGACACCCACCCACCCGCCCCCAACTGAGGAAATCGGAAAAGTTCATAAATGCCTGGTGTATTCAGCCTGACGGTATCTAATATTTACGAAGAAAAAAAAAAACAGTCTTAGGAATGTTGTTATTGTCATTGTTTTGTATTAAACGCCATTTTTCATCTCATGATAGGCGGGGACCAGTATAATCCTGAGAAGCAATCTTTTAACGAATAATCACCTTTGTGATTAAAAAAAAATCAAAAAATAGTACGCCTAAAGTCAAACCATTTATCGTAGAAATAGAGGCTTGAAGATCGGTAAAGAAATCAACTGTGTGCTAAAGATATACCATGATGGCATTGCCTCCGGCTGCTTTCTATTCGCCATATTGTTCTTCGGACAAAGTTTCCAGCGATGCGTAACTGTTTCTGACACCATTTACCAGTGATACCTTTATCTCACACTTCACTGATAAAGTCTTGCACGCGCTCAATAGAAATAAAATGATTAGAAGAAGAAAGAAAAAGGAAGAAAAATTGTAAAAAAAAAAATAGATATAAGCATGTATAATGATAGTTTTATTACTTACATGCCCATGCGAAATTTTGATAGAAATAATGGAATTCTTTGCTATAATTTGTGAGCACTCTTAATAGAAGTTTGTATTTTATGAATAATATTGTAAATGATATTTTATAAAACTGCTGCAGAACATGGAAACTATATTTAAGTTCTGAATGCAGGCAAATGAAGGTTAGAAATAGATCGCATATTGTGTAAATGAATATTTGAAACTAAATGTTTGGAGAAAATTGATATATCGTGGATCCATGTGATGAAAAGATTTGTATAAAGTACTTTATAATTGAAAGGTAACTACTCTAAATTAACGAATATATTAGAGGATGGACAGTGCTTTCTTGAATAATTATTCTCGTTTTTGGAGTTTTATTATATAATTAAGATTAGGTGAATAAGATTAGTAGCATTGCAATTTCCCATGTAGTTCAACCAAAATCAACCAAAAGCCATATCTGTCCATTATAAAACAGTTTTAACAGATTCTGGCACATACGAAGGAAATCTCTTCAATATGTCTAACTGCCAATAATGAAACCTAAAAGTCCTGTATTTTTTCTGTTTTATTATAATTTGCTTACCTGAAATAACTGTATGATTCTTTGCATTGATGCAATTGTCACAAAGTTTGCTGCTTCTGTTGCATTTTGTTGGTTTTCTCAAAACAGTATAATTGCATCACTGTCTGCTTGTAAATTCTATTCACAAGATGAGATTGTATTACTCATGACATGGGAAGTTGTGATAAGACAAAGAAAAAAAACGTTTCAGTGGTATTCATATAAATAGGTAAATCATTATTGAAAAGGTGAAAGAGCGAATTGGGGAACAATACAGCTTTGAATGATTCCACTTCTGATGTATTGTAAAGAACATGGCCACAGAAACACACTTTTTGCTTCCTGGTAGGTAACAATCAAACCAAGTAATCAAATTATAAACGATGTTTTGTCTTGCGTTTCTAATAAATGTTCACGATATACTAAATCAAGCGCTTTTCAAATATGTAAATATATTGCTCCAATTATTTGTTCAACATCTATAGCTGTATTAATCGATCTTGTGAGGGCAGTTTCGAGTGAATGCTTTTCTCTGAACGCTGATTTGGAGTCATGAAGAATATTATATTTCTTCAAAATCGGTAAAGATTAATATCGATGCGTTTCCAAACATTTCTATATGGTTATCATAGAGGTCCCTGCGTTTTTACTGACGACCTATCAAACTGTTTAAAGATTCAATTTTACAAGAAATGAATTGATTATATCCATTTTTTATACCCATTGTATTATTTGAAACAAAGCAAAGTTTTATGCTAAGATTAAAAACACAATTCTGCCTGGAAAAAGATCCACACACCCCTTAAAATTAAATGATCCGTCCCTAACTGGAAATTCTTCTCGTCCACGAGTATGCTGTGAACAAAATTATCAATGTATGTACCCGCAGAACAGTTCCTGCCATTATTACCCAAATCTGGACAGAGATCTTTTATTTGTTCAAATGCATCAACAGTGGTATTTTTATTCACTAATATATGTACTCTTTTTTTGGATTGTTTTTCTTCTTTCTGTATATCTACTCTTCTCAGTCTGCGTTTTAAATCAATTGTACACTTAAAGTCAATAGCAAACTTAAAGTCAATAGTAAATTTAAAGTCAATAGTAGGATTAAAACCAACAGGATACTCTAGGTAGGTATGACACACGGGTATGATAAGAGGACCCAAATGCAACATAATAAAATAACTTTATAAGAGTGAGAAAATTATTGACGTTTCGCTCGCCATTGTCTGTTTGGTTCACTCCACGAAGTATTATTATTATTTGGTAAAGTGATATCCCCTGATTATCTGACCAACCCACCTATGTTTTCGCACAGTAACTCTATTAGATTATATCTTTGAATAACAACGCAGAATTTTGTATCTAGCATGATACTGAGCAGACTTGTAATAAAACTGTATTGTCAATATTATATGACATCATGCAGTGTATTTTACAACTCAGGACTAAAATCACATGGATGTTGTGATGGAATGCAATTGTGAACGAAAGATTTAAACTATAATCCTATACGTTTAATAAAATTCTTTGCTATTCCCAGATATATATGTTTATCCCAGTCTCCATATGTGACAATATTTAAAATTTGGTCTTCTCGCAGATGCTTCGTATATATGCATATGTGTTTGTATGTATGTAGGCATGTATGTATGTATGTAGGTAAGTATGTATGTAGGTATGCATGTATGTATATATGTATGTATGTATGTATGTTCGTATGTAGATAGAAGGTCAGAGGGCGCTAGGGAGGTAAGCAGTTAAGTAACTTTAGTGGGACTGGTATGGGATCAAGAGAGAGAGAGGGAAAGAGAGGGAGATTAGACGAGGAAGATGATGATGAAGAAGAAGAAGACAAAGAGGAATAAGGCAAAGAAGAAGATGATGATAATGTGAAGAAGACCAAGTACAATGCAAATGCAATTTGTCTAAATATGTAAATACTGACTTTAATAACATACTAAAGGACAGGTATGTTTCCTAATTGGGGTAGTAGTTCCAAAAGTCTGGCGATACATGTTTCTCCCATTTATTTATTGTAATTATATCTCATTATGAAATATACACAAAATATCTATACTGGCATTAATTTTTGCAAGAGGCATGAAAGTTATTTATTCTTTTCAGCATGGGAAGGGACGGTAAAAAACTAACTTTGGAGAAATTTAACTTTTTTGAGTTACATATCATTTCCTTTTCGTACCGGTGGACATCAAATTTAATACTCTGGAGACGTATAAATTTACATCATAACGTGATCAGAAACGCAAAGGTTCAGTAATTCTGAACATTCCGGATCAAGATGGTAAGAGAACATAGAGGGTGATGTAGAAAGAAACGTTCCACCTCCGCTGGATGTTATCAAAATTAACTCTAGCAACTTCTATGATTCGTCATCACAAATGCTTACGATTTTCATTATGTATTCCATAATTCCGGAAAAGTATTATTTTAGACACATATAATAGTGATCCTGACAAGCGTTAATTTTGTCCGGTATGTAAGATGTGATGAGCCAGTTTTATACAGGACATGATTTTAACTCAGTTCACGTAAGCGAAGAACCAACTCCTGGTATGTGATAAAGCTGTGCAATGTGACAAACTTTTCATCATATGAGTTACAATCTGCACATTTTTCTAAATATAGCAAAAAATAACATACCGAAACGTCGGTGATGATTTATTTTTCTTAGAATAAACTGTTTATTATGACAGGATTTACAAAAATATCCGCCAGGATTTGCATCATTGAAATAAAAATATTCTGTATTGAAGAGGTACTGAAGATGCTACATGTCGAAGGCATATTTCCCCAGTGCCTGACATCACAACCAAGTGCCACACTGTAGACATCATAGCGATATAACTAAAATTGGTAAAGCTATTTTAAAAGTCTAACTCACACACGCACGAGAAGTAAGATATGTGTAAAAGCCTACGTCAGTAATTCTGATCAATTCACGGTGTTATGTATATTTAATTTAATTGCTTGTTTGTTAGTTTTAAAATTGTTTTAAATTCCATTACATGTTATTGTAATGTAACATTGAGTTCAGTTCTGTTTGTTCTGACTGATATTTATTTATTTTTCATTTCACTGACATAAACAACTAATAATAGAAACATTGTATCTAGTTTCTGACCTCGTTTCAAAATCAGTGACGGTTTTGGTAGACAACTTTTTAAAATTTTTCTTTTATCTTTCTCAGAGTAAGAATTTTTAAGTTGAATCAAGGTCATACCTAGACTACGCGACAAAAAAGCATGTATCAATTGTTGCAAACTTCTATTTTTTCCAGAACAATGAACTTTTGACCCTCATCCGGGAATCTCTTTTGCGTCTTAATTAGCGTGTAACTGTTGTTTTTGATAGAAGTTTGTTAGTTGGGCTCCAAACAATTGACACGTTAAGTTGTTATTATGTTGTGACCATATTGGGTTGAATTTTTATTTTATTCAAGTGATTTTCTTCCCTGGAAATACATAAGTGCTCCAACACAATTCTTGGAAACAGACATTTATTGGAAGTTATACTGAATTCTAAACTGGAATAATATTTTCTGTGATTCAACAAGAGACTGTTGACACTGCAGCACTTCGCTGACCACAACAGACGTCATCGCCTTCCATTTTGGATTTCATCGGGACTCGAACACAGTTTTATTCGGGACTTTTCATTACTAGGACTTCTATTTTTTAATTCTTGGATTATTTTTGGATTTAATTCGTAAAACCGTAAGTTCTTTTTTCTTTATTTTTACTTGGTATTCATGGAAAATAAATTATTTGTTAAATTTTACAAAGCTTGTTGTCTTCAGTGTTTTCTGTTACTTATTTTAAGAGCATAGATTCGTAACAACAGCAATACTCGTAATCACTATGCAGCAATAATTCTAGTCACTATACAGCAATAATCGTGATCAATATGCAGAGTCGATCACGAGTATCTATGCATTTGCATATACGAATCTTATATTATTCTCATTTGTAAGTTATTTCCCTCAGAGAGAGAGAGAGAGAGAGAGAGAGAGAGAGAGATGGAGGGAGGGCGAGAGATTACAAGCTTTAAAAGCATAAGCAAATATATTTATATTTTGTCACATGGCATGCCTAGGGTAAAACAAAGTAGAAATGTGATAGCTCTGGAGGAGTTCTACCACATAAACCAAATACTACCTATTTCAACAAACAGGTACAAGATCTCGAATATTAAAGGGAAATCAAACCCGATCAGGAACAATGCAATGTCAATAGTATCAACAAATTAAAAATTAATACAATAACAGACATCACTTTTAATAAAACGTATGTACATATATAACATATCAAAATAAAGTGTACACTTGAAAGTTTTCATAATAAATAGAATTTTGCTATTAAGTTCAAGAATCATTAAGATAAGACGCAAATGCACTGGATATACGCAATAGACATTCGGGAAAAAAATTGGACACCTAAAATGTCATTCTCCTAAATAAGTCGAGTATTCAAAATTACGTCGAATACGTCCCGCTGTAGATTATAAAATCAAGCCGAATAATTCATTTATCTGCTGCAAGTCTCACTACCTTCGTTCAGTTTTATTAAAATAAAAAATAAAATCACTTTATACCTTGAAAATTATATATATATATATATATATATATATATATATATATATATATATATATATATATATATATATATATATATATATATATACACTTCAGCACTCAAGTACTAAGGCAATTTGCGTTACAAATATTCACGACATGTAAAGATATAGCCTCGACGCTGAAATTCAATGCCTTCAGACAAGTAGGAAAAGGAACGATGTCAGTTTCCCCCGAAATAGGCGCCGAGGTTACTCTTCTGTAACGCATGCTTAACAACGGACAGTTTAGTGTCACATCTGCCATAATGCTTTCAGCAAATAAGATGCTCCAGCAAACTAGATTCAACCTTATCAAGAACGCCAGCGTACCAAAACCACACTATCGATATATATGGCGGTATGAAAGACATCCGTATGTCGACAATGTTCTTTTGTATATTGTGAAAGAAAGTGAATTGGTTCATTGGACATTGTCTTAAGCTGCCTTTATGTTATATAACGAAAATGCCTCATTGGCCACCAAAAGCATTTATCAATCAACAATCGCATAACGGAAATAGCAAAGATTCGCAGGTCAATCCAAACGTCATTTTACAAATACATCTATATTGGTAGTGTTGTATGGCTAGACAAAAGCGAGACAAGTTCATATAGCCACGTTCCAGTTTCATGCAGTTATTACAAAAGGAAAGAAAGAAAATCAAAGACTTTTTAGGAAACCCTTTGGTACTGAGAAGGTGAGAAATTGCAATTTTTATGTATTTGTTGCAGATAATATGCTGGTTGTATTTATTACCCGTTAATCTCTATTTATCTATTTATCTAACTATCTATCTATCTTAATCATAAGCGGCAAATAATAGCTTCACGAACTAATACCAGCAAATTTGATTCATCAATGACAATAATAAGGAAGTCATACAAGTTCTCATTATTGCAAAGATTTTGTTAGCTTACTTAGACATAGACTGGAGATAAAAGTCAGTCATATATATTTACTTAAATCTGGTTTATCAGTATTTACATAAACCAATCACCATGTATGCATGAAAATAACTGATTTATCAAAAAAGCAGATTAATAAAAACAGTTATTCATTTATGAAGATTTATGGCATTAGTTCATTCAAATTTTACAAAATGATAATATTTCAAAATCTTTAAGCCTACAATGTAATCTAAACTTGAAATAATAATAATAATAATAATAATAATAATAATAATAATAATAATAATAAGCAAAAGCCATGTGGGAACCATTTTCAATTTAATATGCCTTGTTTTGACAATGAGAATCTCCTGTATTTTTTATTTTTTTTTGCATTTATTTATTAATTCATTTATTAATTCTTTTATTTCTTTATTTAGCTATAATTTGTTGTGGCCGAAACGCATATATGAATCAGAACAAAATTAGTGGACATAAAATATATTTCCTTCCATTGTAGGATAATGTTTTCCTTCGTAGCGTTCTTGTTCAAGCGTGAAACAAATGACGTTTCATCACAATAAATTGATATAGTTAATTCAAAATTTGAGCGCACATTCCTTGTATATCACCGTAAGGCAATATTCAGCAAACTCATTTTAAAAGAATTATAACATGGTTATCATTACAAGATAAAATTAACTGATCTAATAAAGTTCGTATTTAGCGAAACTAAATACCAAGGCAAATACCATGGCATAAAAGGCAAGAGTAAGTACCAACCCGATTCCGTACAATAGTGAGGAGAATATGGCACAACGTCTGGCTTCGGAATCACGTCCTTTTCGAAACGCGATGTCCGATTTATGCATAAGCAAAATGGCTGGCGCACAACAGAAGAACACGAAAAACAGTACAAACGGACACCACAAATAGTCATGGATTATCCGGTTCCAGCGGTTGTGTTTATTTGCAGCTAAGTCCACAATTGCTTCTCCATCAATCTTCTGTTTGCTAGAATAATCGGTCACGCCGTTCTGTGCTTTCTTTTCTTGAGGTCCTTGTGTGGTCAAAGACGACTTGGAAATATTATCGTAGAACTTTGTGTAGCAACGATTGACACCATTATCCTCAGATGGACCCAATGACATAGATCCATCCACTTTTAACGGAATGCATATTGGCTTGTGTCCATTTTGGATGCCTTTGCCAGTATTATTATTTTCTGCTCGATTGGAGTGAAACAGACCGACTTGAAGTGAATTCCTACGCTCTTCTGTATCACGTGGAAGAACGTTAGCTTTTTGCACCCCTTCTTTTACAGGATTCTCTGTTTTGTTGTTAGAATGATGACCATTTCCTCCCTCAGAAAACCTATTGTTGTAGCAATCATGCGTATTGATGGCCAGGGCGATATGTTTATTATTGTCAACAGAAGGTCCGTTAATGCAACTGTCATACTCAGCTCGAGAGTCTTTAATGCAGTCTTGAAGAAACATATTTGTCCTCGTATTCACAGTCAGATACTCGGTTTTATCCTAAAATTAGTTAGGCAGCAATACAGGTCTTTGAAATATTTCAAGAAGTTAATTACAGCCGTATAAATAAATAACTTTATGAAGAATCTTCTAAATACTGGTGTTTTAACGAGGAATAGCAATTTTCGGTTTCCAGACAAGTTTCTTAAAGAATTTCTTCACCACAGATTTCTTTTCAAATTTTTATGACAACAACATATGCATTGTCTATCTAGTGACCCCTCTCAGTTTTTTGACCTCATGCACGTTTGTATGAAACCTATTGCTTAAAGAACCCTTCCAATGCTGCTGTAAGCCTTTTTGGAAAACGAAACAGAAAATAAGAAACCAACACGAAGTAGCATTAATTTTGTCACCTGGTCACACGTATTATTAACCGATGAAAACGAATATGTCAGTTTCAGATGATGTCGGGTATATAGGACCTAGCTGTATATATACCTGCCCATGTGACAACATCAAATTATTGACGTCACGCCTGAATCACCTTACATGGGCACATGCTGTTTTGACCGAGAAAGTCCGGTGTCGACTATAAATAAGGCACACAGGTAAATATGCTAAATCTATCAGCTTGATATATTTTTTTCAGCAAAACTGTGTTTTTGCTTGAAATTTATCAAGGTCTATTTCAGATAGGTTGGACGGGTGTCTATGTGTGTGTGTGTGTGTGTGTGTGTGTGTGTGTGTGTGTGTGTGTGTGTGTTCAGGGAGAGGGGGTTAAGGGATTAGGGTGGCGGGCATGTGGAAGCCTTCCTTTCTGCCTTAAAGCGTGTGTGCAGTTGCAGAAAGTACTCAACTATTTATGAT
>JAECUM010004810.1:0-88685 GCA_016617855.1 Megalonaias nervosa | reverse complement strand
GGAAGGGAATTCTCTAAGGAAATGGAATTCTCTAAGGGAAGGGAATTCTCTAAGGGAAGGGAATTCTCTAAGGAAATGGAATTCTCTAAGGGAAGGGAATTCTCTAAGGAAATGGAATTCTCTAAGGGAAGGGAATTCTCTAAGGGAAGGGAATTCTCTAAGGAAATGGAATTCTCTAAGGGAAGGGAATTCTCTAAGGAAATGGAATTCTCTAAGGGAAGGGAATTCTCTAAGGGAAGGGAATTCTCTAAGGAAATGGAATTCTCTAAGGGAAGGGAATTCTCTAAGGAAATGGAATTCTCTAAGGGAAGGGAATTCTCTAAGGAAATGGAATTCTCTAAGAAATGGAATTCTCTAAGGGAAGGGAATAAGTTAGAATATCTAAGGGAAGAGAATGGGCAGAATCTTTCTTTTGTTTAATTGGAATAAGTGTGTGTGTGATTTGGATTTTTAACGTAGCTTTTAACAATTTTCCAGTCATATCACTACAAGGTCTGCAATGTGGCAGTTTATAGTGATGTCTAGCACTGAGGCATCATGCTGCAGACATGTAGCATGATGTCCCACCCAGTCACATTATCCTGACACCAGGTTGACCAGTCCTAACACTAACCTCTCAATGATGAGCACCTAGTGAGGCAACTGTTAGTACCATTTTCATAAGTCTTTGGTATGACTCTGTAATTGGAATATAGTAACACATGATATGAAAGACCATTTTGGAAGATCAAATGACACGAAAATTTGGAAACCCACTGTCAGGAAAGAACAACAGTCTGGTATAGTGAAAAACGAGCTGCAGAACACCACTTGTCATAATATATTATTTTGACCACCTTACATAAAAGACCACTAGTTTGGAAGGCCACCTGTCATGAGAACCAGATTTTTAATGTAGGAATCAATGTTCTTACGTAATGATAACCCCATATTACATCTTTCTTGAAAGACCACACTATTATGAAATAAGGCAATAAAATGACTGGGTGATGCATTAGAATGGTTATTTGTAATGGATTTTATTCACACATTCGGCGTTATCTAGAGTAATTTAATTTTTTGTTTTTGCCATGACCAAGTAATAGGTTATCTAGTTGTAGATCATATTTCATGATGTACATGAGAACTTTACCTTGGGTCTTGCATGTTTCTTTTAGTACTTGTTGGATGTATATGCTCTATGTGGGCATAATGATCCAAAGATCTTGTCAGGTAGTGTCTACTTTAGAGAGAGTTTACTACAGCCACAGGGATGAGTACTAGTTGATTCTATAATACTAAGTGCTATTCATAACTGTACTCATACCTCAAAAGTCTTTGTATGGATGTATTATTTCAGCTTTTATTTTCGAAATTTGGAATTTCAGTAAATTGTATCACGTTTGGGATATGAAAAATAATCAGTTTACGGTTTAAGGCATTTATATTGAAGTTGAAAGTTATATATAGCATTTAAACGGCTTTTTACAAAAATTATAAGTATGTATTTCTTTTATATGTTGGGTATGATTGATCGGATATGCATATATTTTATTATTATTGACATTTATTCAATATAATATGCAGACCAGTTTGGTTTATTTGTAGCTGGCAGTGTGGCAGCAAAGCTAGCAAAAGGGCAACATGAGTGGCAGAATAACTTCACTGTTCATTGTGTTTCTTTGAGAATATTTACTCAATCACAATAACATCAGGGTATATAAACCTGCCACTTCGAGAATCCATCCCAACTAAAACAAGAAAATGAGCTTTTCCTGTCTAGCTCATATAGTCAAGGGGCAATAACTCCTACCCATTACCTCCCCTTGCCACCACCAGGTGTCACTATTTTTTAAGCTGAGCGATATACTAATAAGGTTGCTTGCATGGCGGGTGGTTGGGAGGGTTTTTAAGTAATGTGATTGGGCCTTCATTTCTAAAAGATTGATGTCGAGAGGCCACTCCCTGGCTCCCAAGTGCCCCTGACATTAGTGAAGACTGGCAACAGGTTGGAACCCCAAATGTATTTACTGGTATCAGTACATACCATTTTTTCTGCTTGGGACTTCTCCAGTGGATCCCCATGTTCAGCTGATACAGTAATCATAATATCTTGGGCATGATCAAGACTTTGATTGAGATGGCCTTGAAAAAGAGCACCATTGTGCTAGCAATGTCATTAGTAAGGGGCACATAGAATGACAACTAAGCAGGATCAAGTCCACCTCTGCACTGAATAATCTGAGGAGTTTCAAGAACTCTCTCACTGAAATCCAAGTCCTCTTGGAAATTGACTCAACAAGTTCAGTGATCATGATTATTTGATCACGAGGAAGCCATACCAGATTCAGGTTGGTGATAAACTCCATGACCAGATGGACAAAATGTTGTGATTGACAGAGGTTGAACATTTCCTAATTCACTAGAAAGCCTAGCTGATCTAAAAGTGTGAGAAGATAGTTTTGTCTTGGAGTAGAATAAAACTTACCATATGTTTCAGGAGGATGTGTCCAGGTAAGCTGCAATCATTGTAGATGAAATCAAACGGAACAGGGTGGATAAGGAAGTGAAAATATGTAACTGTCAGATTGAGACTTATGGCATCCTCATCCCAATGGGTGGAGAATGGATGGATCTCATTGTCTCCATCTTGAATTCTGGTGGCAAAATGTATTGGTTGAGGCAACTCTGGTCGATGATTGGCCTCAACTTGCCATTCACCTTCAGAATAAGAAACTGTCTGGAATAAAACCCTGGCGATTGTGGTTTTCGCACAATCTCCACCACCTTTTTTTATGGATGACCATATCTCCTGTAGTAGAAAGGCATCCTTTTCCCAATCTGACAGCAATTCAGCAAGTTACTAACTCGCTAGTACCACCACTGTTGCTAACAGAGTAAGCAAAAGTAGTCAGTGTCACACTAACTCATAAATGACAATGAGTTCAACAACGGCATGCTGTAACATGGTCTTAAATAGACAATGTCTGTAAAAGTAACAAAGTCACTCAAATTTGGAAAAAACTGCAAAAATAATGTATACAACCAGTAGAAGAAAGACTGTCCAACACAGTAAATCCTGCATGGTCCAATTTTAACACTAAGATGGCTTGATTGTTAGAGGTATAATGTACATTGTTATCAGTACAGCAGTGAAGTTTAAAAACTAGCAACACAAAGCGATGGCAAGGGAAGGTAATGGTCAAGAGTTATTGTCATCTGTCTATATGAGATAGACAGGAAAAAGACAATTTTGGTCTTTTAGTAGGGCTGGATTCTCAAGGTAGCAGTCTTATATCCCCTAAAGTTAATGTGACTGTGGAACATATTTGAAGGAGAAAAAGCAACATAGTTGGCAACAGGGCAACATGGTTCGCAACAGAGCAAACAGTTTGCAACAGACAACATATTCAGCAGCAAAGAAATGAAGTTGGTAACAAAGCAACATGGTGGCATGACCAGAAACCCACAAGACAGTTCGTTTAAAGGATGTGAATTTTGAACAGTGTATTCTGAATTTTGGACAGTGAATTTGGAATGTTGACATTGCATATGGTTACATGAACCACACATATCTTTTATTAAAAACATGTTCACAGTATGGTGAATGTGAAACCCATTAGTTGTATATGATGTCAATATCATATCATTTGATGAGCTGCTTGACATATATATGTGGGAGGGTCTAGCTTCATCTTTTGTGTTAATGTCATGGTGTGTAAGGCAATGCATATCATGTCCAAGTTTTAAGGTTCATTAGAGTATTTGTGTTTGTTTTTCTTTATTATGTTTTTTTTTTACATTTCGCTGTTGCATAAACATTTATGATGAGGGTTCACATACATTGTGTTTGGTGTTTTCACTTAATCCATGTCCACTGAATTTCTATTCTGGACAAGTTCAAAAGTATTTTGTTTTCTTCTCTATGAATAACATGGAATTTTTCGCCTTATTATGTATGAGTGTGTGTGTGTGTGATTTGGATTTTTAACGTAGTTTTTAACAATTTTTCAGTCATATCGCTATGATGTCTGCAGTATGGCAGTTTATAGTGATGTCTAGCACTGGGGCATCATAATGCAGACATGTAGCATGATGTCCCACCCAGTCACATTATCCAGACACCAGGCCGACCAGTCCTAACACTAACCTCTTAATGCTGAGCACCAAGCGAGGCAGCTGTTAGTACCATTTTTGTAAGTCTTTGGTATGACTCGGCCGGGGATCGAACCCACGACCTCCCGCATCCAAAGCAGATGCTATAACCACTAGGCCACCGGAGCGGTCTATAATATGTCTGAGAAAAAAACAGATACAAGAGAATATATGTTTCTTTTAAGCAAAAGGGAACAAAAGGGGTTATTATCTTCAAACAATTGCAAGACTCTAGCCTACCCATCCCCCTGTTTGTTTTCAAACAATTGCAAGACTCTAGCCTATCCATCCCCTGAACATAAAACCATTGGTACCTTAAAAGTTCACCGATGGATCCAACAAATTTTGTTTATTTTTAATACTAAAATTAAGATTATTGACAAAGAGCTTAACTGACCATTTAAATCAAAAGACATAAATGGACATAAAAATAATGATTTCTTCTGTTGTTTTGAGAGACAAAACTTTGTTTTTACTTTATTTCTATAAACAGGTTTCCAGGCAAACTTCCCCATCATAATATGCATTTCTTCTGCAATAATTTCAGCATCATTTACTAACAGTTTCCTGTTGACTAATATTTTAGCAAGTTTATATAGTCTTTAAATGAATGTACCTCTATCAAATGTTTGATCAATGCGGCTCCTCTTTGGTGGCGAACCTGCAAGAAAAAAAATACTTGAATGAATGACAGTTATGATGGTGCTCATGCAGGAAAAGAGGAACAGCAAAACAATACCGAAACAATACCAAACCATGCTTGAAAAGATGAACTATAAAATAATACCAAACCAATACCACATACCAAACCAATAACAAACAATACCAAACCAATGCCATACTTAAAAAGAAGGATAGCAAAACAATACCAAACCAATGCCATACTTAAAAAGAAGGATAGCAAAACAATACCAAACCAATGCCATGCTTGAAAAGAGGGGTAGCAGAATAATAACAAACCAACACCATACTTGATAAGTAAAAATTTTGAACAAACAGTTCAGAAAAAGTAACTGCTTTTCTGTTGCAAGAAGTAAAAGCAAGTAATTAGAGTTGAGTAAAAACAAGTTATTAGAGTTTAGTAAAAACATGTCATTAGAGTTTATTAAAAACATGTCATTAGAGTTTAGTAAAAAAACATGTCATTTGAGTTTAATTAGCACACATCATTAGAGTCTAGTTAAAACATGTCATTAGAGTTTGGTAAAAACAAGCAAAGAAATGCTCATCAACAAAAAAAGAAAATGAAAGAACAGACAATACAGCTTGTCAGGCTGGACAAAATGGAGACAAACCATGATTCAATGCAGCAGCAGTCCACTGTAAAATAATCATACATACTCACTTATAAGTCGAGTCCAACTGCAAGAATCTCACACACTGATCAACCATCACATAATGCACCAGAAAATCAGGGTCTATGTTATCTGTTCTACTGATTACTCCTAACAAATTAAATAAAGCCAGATCTGCCAGTGCATTATGTGACGGCAGATCTGGGTCTGCAAAGATTGCATCTGGCCTGGATTTGTATGAACAAGTACAATACAAGATTGCAATTAACATATGTATTTTAACAAAACAGCCAATTCCAAATATTACATTAACATACTGCATGTCTATTGGATTTTACTATATGAAAGTCTATCACTTCAAAGTGGAAACAGCTACAACATTCCGAGATACTGAGACACAGGAGGTTAACTTGAAAATGTAAAATATTTAAAAGATTTTTACCACTTCCAATGGATTCTTATTTTGCAACATTGAGCTTTTATTTTATTGGATCCTGATAAGGGTACATGCCACGAAGGATTCCCGAGAAAATCAAAGACTTTTATTGTGAGAAGAAAAAAATTTTTTGAATATATCCCCTGTCAGAGAAATATTTGTAAATTACACTTCATTTCGTCTGCCAAACAAAACACACTTCTAACTCCCTTTATTGTGACTACCATATTATCTTCAACATTTTTGTAATTTTGAACTTTTATACATAGTGTGATTGTGAAAATAGATGCTGAAATATAGCCCTCTTCTTGATATTTTGGCTGATTTCTTTAAATTTTATATATAGTTACTGCCAACAAATGAACAAAAAGTTCAATGCACACATAATTTTTATACACTGCAAAAAAGAAGCAAATAAAACCTGTAAAAGAATTACTTAAATTATTTTACCATTTTGTTCTTGTTCTGCCATCTTGGTTTCAGGTGCCTTGTGCTTCCCTGCAAGGTCCTTTTTGCTTGTCTCCTCCTGTACAGAGCTGACATTTTTATCTTCCACAGCCACATAATGTCTAATCTTGACCTCTTTTCGACCCTCCTTCTCTTCCACGTCTTTGGCAAACAATGTCACAGATTCATTTAATTCTGCCTTGCTCTTCTTCAAATTGAAACTAGTGATGTGGTTGTAAATATGTGGGTGTTCTTCTTCCTAGGAAATTCAAGGTGGAAAACTATGGATAGATTATTCAGTATAAGAAGTCAAAAATAGCTGCAGTAATTGCAACAGAAAAACCTATGAACAAACAGCTGCAGTGGCATAGTGTTAATTACTTAACTAATTCTGCTTTTCCTACACTCCCTATAGGCAGAGTGATGTATAATAGACCTGATGCTCACTTCTGCATGTCCCAAGAGTGGTTAATGGATGCTGAAGCTGTGGTAGAACAGTGGTAGGTGTACTGGACAAATGATCAAATGGAAGCAGGTTTAACTCTTGCTATTAGATCAGTTTGGGATGGCTACTTTGGTGTGTCTTTGGTCAATGCACTTTACACCCAATGCCTTAGCACAAAAGAACCGACTTGTGTTGATGTGCCATATAATAGCAAACTTATTATTCTTACACACTGGCTTTTCCAATTCTTCCAAGTTACATAATTTCTTAAAATAGCCAACTGACTTTGTTTCCATAAATATGGTCCCCAACAGTAAATGATAATAAAACTTTTTAAATGTGCCAGAATAACAGGAATAATGTATGTGGGCATTTGTCGTCTCCACCTGTTCTTAAGCAATACCCAATAAATCTGTATATTTACAAAAACATAAAAAGACAGCTTATGAAATATTTATCACAAAATCAGTTATTTGCATAGTTTTAATTCAAATTAAAGGAAGCTGACAAATAAGTAATTAAAGTAGGGCACATATATAAGAAAAATGGCAACTGATTAGTGTACTGGTTGAGTGCACATGTACTGATAACTGGCCTCATTGGATCCATAATTACACTGAAGATATGCAGAAATAAGCATCATTTCTAAATTTCTCTGCTAAATTTCATTTGAATCAAATTACTAATATACTCACATTAACACTGTATTTTCTGAATATTTGAAAATTTATTGTATAGCTATAGTGTGATGGTCTTAAAGTGCCATCAAGCCATGGAAATTATTGTACGTTGTCCAAACCTGAGAGTTAACTGAAGAAAATACAGCATGTGGATCAACTTTGCTATACACAACCCTGAGAGACGGAGGAGGAGGATAAGAAATGCTTCAAACAGTTTTTACATATTAATATTTATTTTGGGATGTGGCAGAGAAACTTACATTGGTACTTACATATAAAAGTACAAGAAAATTGACAACTGATTTGTTACATAGTTAGCGAATATTTACTGAGTAAATTATCACCAACCATCCTTTTTGTATCCCTAACAATTACATGAAAAGTATAAAAAATGAAGCATATTTTCTATAATTTCCCTGCAAGATTCCATTCAAATCCAAATACATCATTTTGAATTTACTCGCACTAACTTATACTGCACAGTATTTCCTGAAACATTCATATATGCTGGATATGTATATATGGTAAAGCTTGCCAGTGGCTTCCTGTGGGTCAGTGGTTCTTCCCAGGGTTTGCCCGGGTTCTTCCTCCACCAAATATACTGGCTGCCATGTACAGCCTATCATGCACTGAAAAAATGGATTTAAACCCATAACATCAACAACAACTGTAACTGAAATTTGGATACATTGACTTCTGAACCCCTCCCAGGGATCCTATGAATCGGAACCATGGGCGACATCCATAATGTAGATATTTATCACAAGGGCAACATAACTGAAGTTTCATGAATTTCCATCCAGCAGATGGATGGTGTGACTGACAGATGGATGAACAAACAAATGGGTATATATAAAGTGATTTTTTGGGAGTGTAACACCATTTTTTGCACATGACAGGTCATACATGGCAGCCAGTATATTTGGTGGAGAAAAAGCCCACAAAGGTCCTGGGAAGAACTACCAACCCAAACATTATCCTGCAGAAAATCTGATAAAAGTGAGTTGTCCTATGAAATGTTCACCATTGTAACATGACATAAAGACAAAATAATAACAAAGAACAATATTTCAATGATATCAAAGCAGATGTACTATAATAAGTTGATAACAAAAGACCCAAAATGACCCGAGATAGTTCACCTCACTGACAGCTGCATATGAAGCCAAATGCAAGAATAGTTTGTCAAGATATCTGGGTCAGTAGGAAGCTTCTACAGAAATTTCTAACTATGAAATTTTTGCATGTTTTTAAAAAATTGTTTCAAGGTTTCTGTATTTTGCAAACTTCATACATATTTAGTACCTTCATTGATATTTACCCCTTATGGGCTCAAGAATGCTGAATAGAACCAATGTGCCCTCCAGTATATCATAAGAAGTAACTATTTGGGACAGGCATTGTGGTGGAACAGCAAGCTTCTTACCAAAGGGTATGGGTTCAAATCCAACCACTGGACCAAACTGGGCTGGCTACTGTGGTGTGTCCTTGGGCAAGGCACTTTACTCCAATTGCAATGGCACTAAACAAACTATGCTATAACATTCAATACCAAACCAACTCATCCATATTTGATGACATAATTTGTCCCATAATGTAGGGTCATTACACCAAGACGCCTACAATCCGAGTTCTTTTAATTCATGCTAGGATTATTGTGGACATATTGGCAACATTTATATTATCTTTCATGCCCTTCATCTCAATAATGACTATTGTAGTAACCTCGACCTGCCATAGTTTGTCCCTTAACGACGGTCTAGTGCAACATGTTTTTAAGTTAAACAAAATCCCTCTCCTTAAACATTTTTCAGTCATATAACATCCAACAGTCACATCGATACAGCCCATTTTTTTTTATATCTGGTGCCATTTATTTTCAACTTAGACTGGTCTTAATCAGTATGTACTGTCACAGTTGACGAAAGGTACTGACCTAGTTAATGTTATCAGGATCTCAAAACAAGCGCGTTTAAGTCATGAGAAAAATGGCACACGAACCATAGACAGGCATGAAGTTAAGATGGTCTAGTTTTAAATATCAACATTGATTCTCAAATAGGTTGCACAAGAAAGGAGAGAAGTGTCCTCCCTTGTATTATTATATAGTACATGTATGACAAGTACATTGTAAGCAGCCATACGAACCCCTGTGATGATGAATAAATGTGCACATGACACGAGCCTCAAACTGTAACGGGTACACGGTTGTTCATTCTATTACCCGGGTTATTATTAATGGGTGGATACCCAAGTACCCATTGGCATCTTTAATCACATCCCCAAATTTCATAATTCAATTTCAAATGTCTGATACTGTCCTCATTTGTGGCCAACAGCCACCTTAAAATAGTTTGTTGGGTTTTTTAAACAAACTTAAAAGATTTTGGCAGTCTGTTTACAACACTTTAAGTTTGTACTACATACCCATTTAATCTTATATACTTGATATGGTGTTCAATGTAGCTATTCAATTCATATCACACACCCAGACTAGAACTACATAGGTGCCAGAATTGAGCATTTATAAATCCCAGTTCACTTTGAATTTCATTCCTATCATGAAGGAACAAACATTTAGAATGCATACAAATAGGGGGTATGTGATCAATACAAAACCACATTTGTGTTTTGTACTGAGTCAAGGAAAGAAGTTGTTTGATATGGCATATGAATACATCTTGGCCTGACAGTCTCATCATATTCCTTTGCAATATCAAATTTGTTCTTTCTGCCCACACAGAACAGAACATGTACTACGCAATTTGTGTATTTATTACACTGTTGCCCTGACCCAGCCTTGTACACCTGAACTTGAGCTAGCTAATTCAAACATAATGTCAAGGCTGCTAAATGAACCGGACTGTCAAATAACAATTTAAATTTGAACAATCTGCATTAAATCATTCCATTTATTATGTAGTTATGAATCAGTAATTATATGCAAGCTGGATAAACAAGACTAGATTGTATGTAATATTTAAAAACATAAAGCAACAAATACTACCACTTACAAAGTACTTTTGGCGATGCTTCAATCCGGTCAAATGAGGGATGATAGTCTTTCCATCACACCAACATTCACACAAGTTACAGACAAATCGAGTCATCTGTCCATCATCCGTGTGGAATTCGGTTACATACTGCAAGCCTGGTTTATAGAAAATATATCAACAATCAAAGTCCTATAGTTCCCTTTCATCGCTTACTTTCTGATAGTAAAAAGACTAACAGATGAAGAGATAGTTACAGGCTACTGCAAGCCTGTTTTATAGAAAATATATCTATCAACAAATACTGTAGTTCCCTTTCATCACTTACTTTCTGATGGTAAAAAGACTAACAGATGAAGTGATAGCTAAATTCTACTGCAAGCCTGTTTTATAGAAAATATATCTATCAACAAAGCACTGTAGTTCCCTTCATCACTTACTTTCTGATGGTAAAAAGACTAACAGATGAAGAGACAATTACAGCACTTCCTTGTTATAACACAGTTGCTGGTGTCCAAAACTATTGGCCATTCTACCTTCTGAACTATGGTATAATAAGAATGGTCAAAATATTCAATGCACATGTCCAAGTAGGGAAATGGTCAAAATATTCAATGCATATGTTCAGGTAGGGAAATGAACAAAAGGTCAGTCAAACATACTGTAATCATTTTAGTTTATGTAACTTTAATATGTATTTCACTTCATGGTATCATGCATTTAATTTTGTCAAATATTAATGATGTTTTCATGTACACCCCTTCAAAATACAATGCTACCTTACCTAGCTTCATGTTGTTTTCTTTCAACCCATACTGTCATACATCTGATAGACAAATTTATGAACAATGGTTTAATTTAGTCAAGGAACCCACAATGGTACCATGTTAAACCTGAAATCAAATTATGATAAAGGGCATTATAAGCTGGGCTGAAAAAAATGTTGAAAATCCATGGTGGTTCCTCTGGAACCTGCTGTGCAAAATCGGTTGCCCAGCAGATTTTTCCAGTTGCCCATTAATTATTACAGTTGCCTAAAAGATTGCTGTGATCAAAATTGTTCAACATAATTTACTGTATATAATCAGTCTTAACTCGCCATCAGTCCGGCTAATGGAAAGTGTCACACATGTTAACACACATATTTAATCAGTTTGAGATCAGCCAAAAACAAATATGGATTTCATTTTTTCAATGGTGTTTTGTTGTACATATAATTTTTACTAGTTGGCAAGCCCTGACCAGAAACTTGCATGATTGTATTTTATATTTATCTGAGTTCACATTATTATAGTCCATGTTATCAGTAATCCAATACTATTAATCCTGTGTCTAAACTGTTGGCTAAACTTGCCAAATGAGATTTTGGTTTATTGATTACCACTCAAGCCAATACAGCATGCACCAACAACTGTGACAGGTTTGATTCTTTATTCTTGCAATATTCTTTTAGCAAAAAATTGTTAACAGAAACACTGTCATATACTCTACACTGAGTGCCCAATTCTTAAACAGACCAATGAAAAAACATAAAATTAGATCATTGGCTTTCAATGTGGAGTCAGAGATGAAAGATACCACTTCCATATGTTGGTGTGTTGACAAAAGACGAACATTTGCAAATCTAGTTTCTTTAAAGTGTTCTCCTGAAGGCCTGTTAGTACGGACTGTAATTGCTTAATCATAAATTGAGGTGCTGAACATGTACATCAGTATCACTTCTTACCAACAGAAATCATCCAACACTCAACTACAGGATTATATAGAGACTATTCTGCCACCTTCACACACACTTCTGCTGTAGGTACCTTGGGGGACAATTTAATGATTTAATTAATAAACATTTCTCAGTGGCAAAAATATAAAATTCTTTTATATTTTTAACATGATAATTTGTTAAAAAAGTATGTTTCAGTTGCCTGACCAAACTTTCATAATGGGGAAAATGGTTGCCAGCCATTACTTTGTATGTCTTCAGGGCTCCCAGGCAATCAGTATTTTTCCCTTGATAAGAGTGAGTTGTATAGAGATGAATTAATACAAGTAAACATGTCTAAAGGTATCAATGTATCATGGCTTCCAAAACAGCTGTATTTTTCTGAATGTCCGACAGATAAGCTGAAAAAAATCATTTGTTTACTCAGCATGTTAGACATTTGACATAAGGTGCCCACAGTTATCTCTTCCGATTATTCAGTCAGTATGTTCCCTAATTATTCTATTATCTAAAAAAATCTTTAGTGAATAATGCAGAAGATAATTGAGATGTGTAACTCTCACCAAACTTCTTCAAATTGTTGCTGAAAGTTAATATATGCTTTACTATAGTGACGTTACATAGCAAACCACATCATGTGATGTGTCTGTGTATGGCAGGATGTAGTTCATAAGTGACTTTTCAAGCATTGATAACCCAGGTTAATTTAGTAGCCAAGAACAACTGTGAAGGCAACAAACTAACCATTAACATAATCCTTGAGAATGCTTTGAGGAACTATAATTGTGGTTCAAAAAAGACTTTTAAACACAGGTATCATGGACTTATTTTATTTAAGAACAGTGGTCAAAGAACAAATATTCAGACACAGTTCCAGGGATGGTGACTTAAAAAAACTCAAAAGCCCCGACTCCAATTCCATTTCCTCAAAAGGCTCCTATTTTTTGTAGTAATTAAAGTGCTCAAAGAAATTTTTTCAGACAAACGCACAGGACAAGTTACTCTAAACAAATCACTAACCCTGACTCAAATTCCTCCTGCCCAACTTCCAATTCCATATGCCCAAAATGGCTCTATTTCTTACTGTTGTTTTTACAAAATGATGTTGCTCCCGTGCTCAAATAAATTTGTTTGGGGACAAAGGCCTCAAACTCACTTGTCCTGACTTAAAATCCCCTTACCCCACAAGGCCATATTTTTTTCACACCTGTCCCATCCAGAAAAATTAAATGATCTGCCGCTTATATGTGTGATTTTGTTCACAAGACTGAATCCTTCACATTCTGCTGAAGAAGGGCTCACAACTAACAATATTTCAAACAATTCCACAATTTCTGCAACCTCAGGTGGTGAATTCTGAATAATGCTGGCACACACATCTGCCCCTGCAATCTCGAACTGCATACTTTCAACTTTGCCATCATATGATTGGGGTAGGAGTGGGGGCCTTAAAGCAGCTTTTTTCTGAATGCTGCAAAAATCGCAATTTTTTTCTAACAAAGTGAAAACAGAAACAAATAGAACAACCATGTCAATAAAGTCAACATCACTGTCAATAGATTAGGACTTGATATCCAAAAGTGAGATCAGGCAACAAGTTGGCATTTGGTATGCATGGTTCTAAGGTTAATCAGCTCATCCACATGCTATGACCTTATGGCTGACAGCTGAGGAGTGACTTATATCAAAAATATAATCAAAAGAAGAGACTAGGAAAGTTCCCGAAATGCTGGGACAATGAACACCAGTGGGTGAAGTATGACCCAGGAATAGATGTCATGCTGTGTACTATCTGCACTGAGTATTCACAGAAACATGAAAATGCATGGGGTACGTTATTCCCATCTTTTTGGTGAAATACAGTTGTTGTTAAGTTGATGTTAATGAATAATACAAAATGTTGAATTTAAAACTGTTTGATCGTAGCTAAAACAATAAAATTTAGTTACGATCAAGAAAACTACACTCTGGTAATCCTGTGGTTTGGTGAAAAAACAATCCTAATTTCAACTCCTGAAATAATGGAATATATAAATATTTTCTTGTCCAATTCTATATGTATGTATGTTGTATTGTTTTACAGAACCTCATCTAATTCTGTGTATGTATGTGTGTATATATATATATATATATATAGGGTAGTGTTTTACAGAACCTCATCAAATTCTGTATGTACAGTCCAACCCACTTATCTTGACTTGGTTATCTCATGAACCCAAGTATGTCAAATGTTTTGGTCCTGTCCCAAAAATAACCTTCTTCGTTATGCTAATTTTTCCACACTTATCTTGACCCCTGTTAAGTTGATAACCCCATTATGTCAGGCATAAGTTTCCGTCTGAAGTAATGTGGACCCACTTAATTCAATGAAATGCAACTTTTAATGTCCATCTTGGAGAAATTTTACAAGAAATGATCCAGTATTTCCACTACGAGCAGTAACTCGAACCACCAAGGATGGAGAAAGTTGGTGCTAGTCCAAATTTTACCTGTACAAATGCTAAATCAACCAATCTCATCAATGCATGGTTTATCACTTACACAGAGTGGAGAAAATTATCATGTAAACAATACTTTAGAGTAAGGAAATTGAATGAATGTGTTTCTTACCATTACAGGAGCTGTGTTTATAATGGAAATTATCACATGTCAACACCACGACAATATAGTTCGTTCTACACAGCATCACAAATTTTATCTTATCTGTAACTCAGTAAATTATCAAGTCAACATCATTAAATGTCGCTAAAAATACCTAATTTGTTTTACACAATATATTTAAAAGGAATTAAGTACTTTTAGCTACATTTAATGACGCTGACCTGAAAATTTACGGGGTTACAGATAGGATAAAATTCACAATGCTTTGTGGAACAAACTACAATGTAATCCCATTCCAATATTGTCACGGTCAGTCACCAACTTAATCCATACACAATTAACAACTTTGGTTCAGAGTTTACTTATAAAGTAAATAGTTAAAGTGTTTCCATGCTTGGTGAAAGTGTAAGCCTTCAACTTCAGCATGGCTAGATCATGTGACTTACAGCCATTTATAAATAGAAACTGGTAAAATTCCAAACCAAGCCAGTTCCCCACACACACAACAAACACGTGGTTATTAATCTGTTTTGAGCAAGAGTATGTAAAAGCACCAATGGTATATTAAAAAAATCCAGTATATACTGGTGTAACAGAACCTCTGATGATCAACAAACGCAAGCAATTTTCATGCAAAATTGTATTCAGTTACATGTTGCCACTAATCACAAGTCAGCATTAACAAAAGAAAATACTTTAAAAAGTACAGTCCTACTTAAATTGGCCTAGATTTTGGTCAGTGTGAGAAAACTATTGTCTTGCTGAGGCTACCAATGGGATGAAGCTATTCATAGGGAAATAAAAATAACTTTAAACCCTGACACTGTTACAGTAAATGAAGTGTTGTAAAAATTTGTGATTTGTTACTTAATCTCATTTAAAAGACCTCCAATTTTTTTTTTTTCTGCAACCGGGCATGACTGAATTATTATTTTTATTGTGCATTAGAAATGCCATTTCTTATTAAAAATAAAACTCCTCATTTTTGCAGCAGATTGTCAACTAAACCCTGATATCTTGGGACCCAGTAATGTCAACGATTTTTTGACACCACCACCCCAACATAATTGAGATAACCAGGTTTGACTGTATATATGGGTAGTGTTTACATGGCCTGTTCTAACTTTGTATGTA
Source organism: Megalonaias nervosa (assembly GCA_016617855.1). NCBI lineage: Eukaryota > Metazoa > Mollusca > Bivalvia > Unionida > Unionidae > Megalonaias > Megalonaias nervosa. The sequence continues at coordinate 72,803 of JAECUM010004810.1, read as the reverse complement.
TGTATGTAATATTGTTTTTACAGAATCTCATCTACATTGGTATGTATATATAGGGTAGTGTTTTACAGAACCTCGTCTAATTCTGTATGTATGTAAGTGGTAGAGTTTGACAGAACTTCATCTAATTCTGTATATACCAACATATCAGTCGATTCTGCGCTTTGGGTAATTTTCTGCAATGATATGACGTTCCTGTAAACATTGGATCACATGTTGTTTTTTGTCAAATATCCAATTTGTATCAAGAAAGAACGATTGTCCTTTAATTAAGGTAGTGATATTCATTAAGTGTTAAAAAATAACCCATATTTCTACCCTAAATGCGTATGAAAATGTGATCTCTAAATGTCAGCATGAAGACCCACTCCATGACCTTTGTGAACTTGTAACCCAGAAAATCCTATTTACTACGTATCTTTTAGAATCATACAAATAAATACATTATACAAAAGATGGAAATTTATACCTTAAAACAATACTGCATTTAATCCAAGTTTTCAATTTTGCAAGAAGTTGTCCCACACATACAAAATTTTCTGCTATCCAAAATGTCAACTTGCCATTAGAATGGGATTCTCAAGAAATTCCCCAGTGTACAGTCTGTTGCTAAATTCTTTAGTAATTTTTTCCCATAAACAAGACTTTGTAAACACATTACATCCTATTCATTCTTGTTTCTCTTCAACATAATAGCTTATTTTTTCTTATAAAATGTTGAACTTTTCTAATTTTTTTACAAGATCAGTTTAATTTGCTTAATATCTCTTGCCATTTATTGGCACTGTTACTTTGAATTTTGTAAAACTAGCTATAAACCTGACCTAATTACTCGACTGAAATGCTGACAGAAACAGTTCAAAGTAATGTATTTCATTTCCAAAACCCAATGGCTAAAATCTTTTCAAAACTATGCGCAGAATAGGCCAACATATCGTGAGTCATGAAAACACAGGGGTGGTATCCCATGTGTCCAAACTTAATATTATTTTGAACAGAATATTCTGGTGACAATTGCTTCTTTTCAAATGGTAAGCACTGCAGAATTTATTTTCATCAATCTGTTGAATTCGGTATGCGTTTTGCTTCAATATTGGTGACAAAAACTTTATATGCGTAGAAATGCCTGACAGCAGTGTGTGTGTGTGTGTGTGTGTGTATATATATATATATATATATATATATATATATATATATATATATATATATATATAGACATAAGTGGTAGTGATTTACAGAACCTCATCTAATTCTCTCTATATATGGCACTGTTTTACAGAACCTCATCTAATTTTGAGTGCATGTAAGTAGCAGCATTATAAAGAACCTCTGCACAAAAATGGCTACGTAGTAACAATTAATTGCACAAATATTTTAGGAAGATAAAACCTTCCAAATAAATGTAAATATCAAGTATAGCAAGATAAAATCTTCCAAATAAATGTAAATATCAAGTACAGAAAGATAAAACACGAGGATGATGAAACTGTATAAACAACAGATAAATTTAACACATGCAAAATCCTTAAAACATTATTAAAATTTGTTTTTGTATAAACCTCATTCCCTTAAAACGTCCAATATTTTCTCAAGTGGTATGTCCTTGTACAGTTTTTTAAGCAGCTCACATCGAAATACTTGCATCTCACAGGGTAGAAATGGGTACACTCAACAAGAATATGCTGTCACTGAACACTGGCTGGGTATGCATTCCAGTCTAAGTTCATCCATTTAGAGTTATGCATGAGTCTGGCATGAGTGTCCGATATTCAATCGGCACAATACCATCTCATCTCTCCAATCTGCTCTATATGAAGGATACCACTCTACAAAGGTGGGTTTCATGTGCTTAAGTTTGTTCATGGAGATCTGAAAGACCTTTGTGCCAAATTCATTCAGTCAAATTCTGTTGAGTGGTTTTTAAAAAAAGTTTTTTTTCCCGAAGATTATTCTATTTTCAGTCATGGTACCCCTATCTGATGTCAGCGGAGTATTATTTCTAAATTAATGTGAAAGCTATCTACGGCATGATCCTGTCATTAAAATTTGGTCACATGTTTACTGATTTCTAAGAAGTCATTTTAGGCTTTTCTATTTTTATTAACAGTGACTGTATTTGATGACAGACAAATATTATCAAATAAAAAATGAAAAACCTTCATGCAAGGGTGATTTCTGTCAAATCTGGTAAAATTCTGTTAAGAAGTTTTTGAGAAGAAGCAATTTAAAGATTTTTGCATTATTAATTATTAATGGCAGCATGATTGATGTGAATCAGTTTTGTTTGAACATGTTAGGATGCTGACAAATTTGGTCAAATTTTGTTCAGCAGTTTTTGAGAAGCTGTCAAAAGTTTCTCTATTTTGAGAAATGGCAGCAACATTTTATGGATTGACATCATTTGAACAAAATATAAAACAACATCATAATAGCAAACTTTCTTTCAAATTTGATAAATTCTGATTAATGGTTTCTGAGAACACCCTTTTTATCATTTTTAAAATTTATTTTAGTGATAGATGCTCTGTCATCTGAACAAAAGAGCTTCAAGCTTTTGGTCAAAACTGGATAAGTGGTTTTTATAATCCTGTAAACAGTAACTATGAATGTATTACAGATGAAAAGAAAACATTCCATATGCTCAGTTGACCATATGGACAGGTGAGCTGAAAATAACTGACTACTTACCAATTTTAATGGGATATACATAAATTGTGTATATGGATACTGTTTAACTCACCAATGAGAGGAGTATCATCACAGTCCTTGGCACAGTCAGAAAATGTTGATGGCTGAGACTCCTCTGTACTGCCAGGAATATCTTTTATTATTTCTGTAATTACAACAGCAGACTACACCAGTACTTTACAATTAACTACATTATGAAACCATGATAACAGACTACATCACGTACAACCTGTAATGCCATGCATGTGCAGATAATGTCTGGAAAAAGTGTGTTTGTAATACCATGAAACAAGTTTGTTAGTGATATTTCAGTGCAAAGTTAACATTAGGTAAGAGCATTGATTTATTTCTTGGATACAGAGTTCTTTTTCTTTAATATAACATGAGGGGTCAGTGATGATTGCAATACTCAGCATGCACTGGATGGGTTTTCATCATTCATTTGTGAGCAAGCCAATTACTTACAGATTCCTGATGTGACTGTGTTATATGACACAAGACAGCTGCTTTAGTGGCCATAGTGGACATCAGACAGGCATAGTTTTCATATAAGACCAACTGGATCTCATAAGATGTCTTCAAGTGAAAACCCCATGTCAATATGATTACAAAATCATGTAGAGTTGTGATAACAAGATATTCAAGATGGCTGCCATAGCAGCAATATTGTACCTTAGATCAGTACCATTTTTATTTATGACCAGCTAGACATCATAGGAAGTCTTTCAGTAAAAAACCCCATCTTGATGAAACCATCTATTTAGGAGGTGTTGCAATAACATGATTTTCAAGATAGCTACCATAGCAACCATAATGAAATTGGGATAGGCACTATTTTCATTCAGGAACACCTGGGCATCATAACAAGTCTTTCAGTGAAAACTCCAAGTTCAACATTTTCAAGCTGGCTGCTGTGGCAGCCATATTGGACATCAGATCAGCACCACTTTCACCTGGGAGCAACTAGGTACCATAAAAAATCATTTGTTGGAAACCTTTCGTTGATAAGACCATTTGTTGAGGTGGAGTAGCAATAAAAAGATTTTCAAGATGGCCACTGTGGTGGCCATACTGGAGATGAGACTGGCACCATTTTTATTTAGGATAAACTAGACATCACAACAAGTCTTTTAGTGAAAACTCCAAGTTGATCTGGCCATGCATGTAGAAGGAGTAGCAACAACAAGTGTTTCAAGAAGGCCTGTGTGGCAGCCATAATGGACATCAGATAAGCACCATTTTCATTCATAACCAACTAGACATCATAAGAAGAATGTTAGTGAAAATCCCATGTTGATATGACTGTCCATTCAGTAGTAGTAGAGAAAAGATTTTCAGGTTATCCAATGTGGATGTCTGAGCAGCCCTATTTTCATTTAGGACCAAACAGACCATGGGAGGAATGTGTATGAGAACAAAGTGTCAAGGCAGTCCTCCAAGTATTTTAGGAGAAGCAGTGATAATACACTTCTGCTAACAGACAGACAAATCAACAACCAACCAGACCATTCCATAAGCTCTTGTGGTCCATGACCACCACTAGAGCTAAAAACCATTTAGGCTGATTATCCGATATTCAAACATTTAATGTTTCAAATGTCTGATTATATTTTATATTAATGAGAAAAAAAATGTATTAACATATCACCATATAAATGAGTACATCAACAACACTGTTAAAACCTGTGTTTAATGACTAGGGCACCAAGAAAACTGAAATCAAACAGGATGAAAAGAGTGCTGTAAATTGCTCATTACAAGTGGTAAATAGTATTATTATACTTTTTTTTATTTAAAACCCTCTTTCATTGATCGAATACTTGACCCTTTGAATGCAAAATTGATAGATGTCTTCTCCGATTTAAATGCAAACCATCCACAAAGACTGCTCAAAGTGAAACACCAAACTGTACCACACATTTTAACGCTTACAAAAAATGTGTGGTTGGATAAATTTAAGTCATTTGGGAGACCAGTTTATGTCCACATTCTTCTGAGAACCGAGGTGAGGATATTTACTCCTACAAGTTAACACTTAAACCACTCTTTTATATTGAGTGAATTCCATGCTACAGGTATACCACCCATCCCTCTCCCCAGGCCCGCTATCAACTGACCATTTCACATAGTTTTATAGGTTGTTGTTGCTCTTCTTTTTTCAGCGCATGATAGGCCATGCATGGTGTAATGAGCCCATGTGGGATAAATCGCCCATATTTAGATAGATCTGATCTCTTTTCCCCCCAATTCCCATTTGTCAACTGAATCAAAAATGGCCACCAAAAGTTTATAGTAATATTAAGAACAAATACTTCCAGAAGGCGGAGTAAGGAAAATGTCCACAATCACAGGGAATCAGTAAAGACAATAATGAACAAGAATTTCATGGTTTATTTGGACCAATCAGATTAGCATCAAGTGCCATTTTAACATGTTGTCATATAAAAAATATGAAACTGCATACACCATATGTTAAATGTACCAACTATCTGTTAAAGGTTGATATTAAACACTTTGCTACTGTAGAAGCTGGATGTCCATGTTCATCTGATACCTGGGATGGTTGCAATAACTGCACAAGATCCTTCCTTCACTGAATTCAAGTCATGGGTCATTATCAACCTAATGTAAGTTGAAAGTTTCTGTGTCTCTAAGGTGATATTTTTGGCTGTCCTCTGGCTTATGTCTGCTTGGAGAAATAGTTACCCAGTGGCAGCCTTTATACAAAGTAACATTTCACTTGTCCACATTTATGTGAACTTTCCTCTTCCGAATATTTCTTATTACCTCCCTTGCAAAACTAAATTTAGTAAATTCATTTTATCCATATAAAAGAGATCCCCTTGCTTAGTTACTACTTCTAAAGAGACCATAACTTATATTTTGTCATTTAGTATAAACTGCTGCTTTAATTGGCATAATAATTTGCTTCAAACAAAATACTGCATGTGGACAGCTGATGCTCTGTATATTCAATTGAAAATTTTAAGAATCATAACTGTTATTTAAATAAAAGAAATTCATTAAGAAATTTAATACCAAACACAGTAAAATACCTTTCAATAATTTAACTGCACTGATATGCCCAAAATAAATCATGAGTGTTTGGTGTTGTGTAAATGTAATATAACAATTCTTCCTCAAACTCTCCTAACTAATCATTCTGGGTTTGGTTTTAAGTGCTCTGACTGGCTGATGAGTCAGCCCATAGCCTAATATGCAGTAAAGCAAATGCCTTCACGTACAAGAGTTATCAATTAACTTCTGGCATGTGCTATATATCATAGGATGTGTGAATGAATGAATGGAAAGAGGTAGATTTAAGAGCATGAAGTGGCCAGATAAATGTGGATAATGTGATTAGAGTATGAAAATTAGTACTTGCCTAACTGGTTTTAAAATAGGAAAAAGCCCTTGTCTGGAACTAGCCCCCTAGAATTTTGCATGCCTGACTGCAAAGATTAATAGTTTGGGATTTTAAGCCCTGTGGATATATTCTAAAGTAACTTGTGAGCACATTTTCGTCTTTTATCTTTTCTGGATTGACATTTTTTGACAATTAGTGCATAGTGTTTATTAGTATATACAACAAAGAGTTGTACTCAGTCATTGCCATGTGCTATCGATTAAGATGTTCATGCTAACACTTTGTATGACTATCTTAAGGAATATACAAGTGCAGAGGTATTTATGGATTCAGCTGTAGCAGTTTATGAGTTCTAGTTATAAAGCTTCAACTCATTTATGTTGGCTTACAATGCAACTCTAACTACCAGTATGTGATTCTGCGAGTACTGCATGTCAACTTGATATATATTAAAAGTCTATCATCAATTAATTGGTGTGCACTGACTTTTTAAGATCTATTGTCATTAAATATTAAAATCCTAAAGATTGTGGAGAAAAATGGCGGTTATAATTCTCAAATATCAACAGAAGCACTCCTGTTCCATCACTCTTTCCCCTACCCCTCGCCTCGCTTTTTGCACCCTAACCTATACCATGGGTAATTTTTATGAACTCCATGACTGAGGAGGTGCAATGTGTGTAAAGTGTCCCAAATTTGTGTACTGTGGCAAACTTGAAAGCTTGTACATTGCTTTTTTTCCTTTATTCAATGTTTTTATTCTAGCAATGATTTACAGCCTAGTGCAACAACTTTTGTACATGATTTGTTTACACAAGTCTAGAACTTACTTGGAATTTGATAGATCAGCAGTTTGTGGTTCTGCAAATCACTGGCAAAATATATCCTCTGAGGAAATATACCTCTGATGGTAAGGCAAGTGGGTTGGTTTGGTTTCATTTTTAGTTATATTGATTTTACACCAGCTGATATGCTGACAGACTAATATTATGATAGCCTTGGCCAATCTGAAGTTTTACTCAGGAAATACATATTCATCCAAGAGATTGTTTTGAAAATACAGTTTTATTTTCTTACCTGCAGTTACCAAGGAGAAAATGCATTTAATTATGACAGTAATCATGACTCTGAGAATGACAGTGGTAAGGAAATGGCATATGAACTGAGACAATTCCAGTTAAATGAAAGGGCATCGACTTTCCAGGCTGTCAGATCTGGGATTGGTGAAATAAAGACTGAAAACTTGGCATTCCACCCTGTCACAGAAAATCTGAAACCAGAAGGCAAAAGTCTGGGCACCTGTTTTTCACTTGCCTTCTGATGTAACTTATGACAGTTTAGTTGTCCAAAAGACAGAAAATGACATTTTCAGATAATGTCTCTGGGCAAGATTGAAAGGTACTCACTGCTCAAATTTCCATAAGATTGATGTGCATGAATTGCCCCTGAAGGGGACAAATCCCCTTCACTTCTTGAAAAGAGGGTTTGAGGTTGTCAATCATAAGTACATCCATGCAGACTGTGATTTCCACCAGTTGATCTTGCAGTGGGATGCCTGCAATAAACCAAGTGAGGTCCTCCCAGTGCTAAAATGGGCCCTCCTTAAGTCTGAATTTTTGATCAATTGGTTTTGTGGGTAAAATTTCAATCATCACTATGATAGGAGGATCATCTGCAGGAGTCTCCTGAATAAGCAGCCAAACATATGAAGATCTTTGGCTGCACTGTAACAAGTGGTGAAGAATTCCCAGGCTGAATTTCAACTCCCCAAGGAAGACACCACCAATATGATTTTTGAGGCACATTCTGGAGGAAGACAAACTTGATTCAAGGTGGTTTATAAGTCCATACCCTGGTGAATTGAATGCTGGGAATGAGAACTGATTTGTCCTTGTTGAAAACTAATCAGAGCCAAAGCAGGTGTGAAACAAGGAATATCATGTCTTGGAAACAAAATACTGCTCACCTGAAAAATCTGTCAAGGCCATCAGGCTGTCTGACGTAATGGAGATGGGACTGGTTCTGAAGTGTGACAATGCAGTCCTTGATTCTTGTGAAGATATAGGGACTGAAATGCAGACTGAAGTGAATGCCTTAAGCAGACAGATGGTATCCCTGTATGCAAATCTCAGGAATTTCGAGAAAACTCAAGAATGGGAATATGAAGATATGCATCATGGAGGTCTCAGCTGTCTGCAAAATCTCACACCTGAATAATGCTGAGAAATCATCTATGCATCTCCATTCTGAACTTGGATGCCCGAATGTGTTGGCTGTGACAGCTTAGTTCTTAAAGACAAATACCAGTGAGTAAATGTTGAAAACAATCTCTACTGCACACTTTTCATAGAGTGTTTATTTCCTAATGCAGAACACCAGCTTTGTATGGATCTCTTTGTGGGTTATCTGTGGTAAGAGAAGCACTTGATAGTGGTGGACAGCTGCTGAATGTATCAAGACCCTTAGTGACGAATTCAAAGACTCATAAATTGTCAAGAAAGAGTTTCTTCTGTGGTAAAGTTTTGAAGTCTAACCTACCCCACCCCAACCCCCTCTTGCTGGATCAGTAAAGGGTGACAGGAGAATAGCATCATCTTCTTTTGGAAAGCTGCCAGTGAGAGCAGCTGTGGAGGAAAAAAATCAATCTTTCACACTGTATGTATTGTCACCTCCCCCACCCAGCCCCATGTCTCATCACTGGCTCTCAGAAACTGGGTATTCACTGATGAGTAGGGGAAAAAGAAGGAATTCCCCATCTGGCATGCCTTAAAAGGGCCCTTTTTGCATCTCTTGTCTCTCCTAAAGAATCAGAGTTGGGCTCTGGGACAGTGGGTTTGTACAAGGTTTTGTCTCTTTGGCAGCCTCTTTCCCGATTTCCTCTAAGTGGCCAAGGAAAAGGAGGTTAAATGATAGAGGCTGTGATCTGAGGATAGCTTTGTGATGGCTTTTAGCAGTGCAGACATGGATTGAAATGCATATTTTTCAGCAAGCTGAAGATTAATGGTATGTATATATATCTAGATGTATTTTAAGTCATCTTACCACAATAGTGGTTATTTAAAGCCCAGCAAAGTTCAATAAATGTACAACAGGATTCCTCAAACCACTATCAGATAAACCCTTCTAAATAAATGCAAACAAGATATACAAAATCAAATACAACAGTAAATGTGCTAAAATTCTGTAAAAGATATATAAAATAGAACATAAAAGTAACAATGACAAAAATAATCCGTGGAAAATCCTGAAAAACATAAGGTTAAAATTTGTTATATAAACCACATTCCATCAAAATGTGCTAGTACATCATCATACAATTTCTTCATTGAGTTCATATAAAATACCTCTTCTTCACAGGGTTGAATACACTCTGGTTGAGATTCACTCTTCAGGAGGTATGCCCAAGTCAGGTATATATAGCCAATATATGACTGGCAGTTACAGTTGCATTCAGTTTTGCATTTAATCTACATTCAGTTTGCATTCCATTCCCATTTGCATTTCCTCTACATTTGATCATATTTTGTTTATGGTATCCTTTCATTTTCACTCATTTGGAACAAAACAGAAATGTATTTACAGAAGTGAGGACTTCCATTTTCAAGATCATCACTGTAAAAGGGGAGAATAATAGCTTCTCTTCTATAAGGTGTGCTTTAACAAAATAGCCAATGCATAACATATAAAACACTTATTAAATTTATCATAAATTAAAATATAACCACAACTACAAGGGTAAAAATATAGCTTCAGAGTACATGTCAATAAATTTTATTTCTTATTTTGTTTCATTTAAATAAAAATTGTACATATGAATCACCCGTGATGATGTCATCATATAAATGGTGGTTGGCTTTTATATCTGCCTTGACAACATGGGCTGAAAAATTATTAGTGTAAAGATTCCCATCCTAGAAATTGCAAGAAAAGGATGTCAACCACGGAAATTTCGTAACAACTTGAAAATAACTGATTTTCACACCCATTCATGAAATACATTTGAAATTCATTCAATTTTTTTTATCATTCACAATTCTGTGTTCTACATCTTGAATTTGCAGTTTTCTTCACAATGCATTAATCATTACTTCTGCATTCATTCTGCATTTTATTCCATTTGTATTTGTGAATTTCATTTGCATGCATCCTACATTCCAGATGCATTCAAACTGCATATTGTTTTGATTTCACAAGTAAAATTGCCAGTTTTGGGGTATGTACTAGTCAAATGTCATGCTGGAGTCACATTCATTCAACAGCCATCTCATGTATTCTGCCATGGTCTTCTATTATCATTTTAACAAGCCAGGGATCTTTCTGGATCAAAGAAACTCAAGGGCCATTTTCATAGGCCTATGGTCCATTTGCTTTTGTAAAGCAGTTGCAAAATGAAGAAAACTAATAAGCTGAATAAAATTTAATGGACGATCAAGAAAATTTGATGGGCCAGGCAACCCTTGATTTTTGCCCTTTAAGCAAAACAAATGAAGTTTTCATAAACATAAAAGAAGAAATTCTAAAAAATTATATATCTCCCACATATCTGGATACAGATCTATTTTCTTTCAGCTTGTCCTAGCATGAGCATCAAATGGACAGCATGACTATGAAATGGAACAGCTTTCTAATTCTACAATCCATATATTACCTGTGTCTGAAACCAATGACCGTACTGAAAAAATTTCAACAGAACACTTAACCAAGACTGACCTTGCATGCAGGTCTGAGGGAATGCAGGAGTGCATGGATAAGACTGGACAAAACTTTTGATTCTACAGTCCAAGTATGATGGCTCTCCCTTCTGAGATCTTGTAATTAAGACCAAACAGAAAAACAACTGAACCATACCTACTGTGAAAATTTCAAATGCCTTTGGTACTGATTCAAGAGATTAACTTTCTAAAATGGTAGAGGTATATGAATGTGAAACGGCAGAGGTTTCTGACTCTAAATTGGAAGACTTATAACAGAGTATATATGGTAAAAATTAAATAAGTATCGATGATAAAAAAATCTGCTTCTTCCATCTGGATGCAGGTAATTGATATCCATACTTACCCCCTTTCTCAGCTAGTGCAACATTCTGCAATAAGAAAGCAAGAAAAAACTTCCATTCACTGGTCAACAATGCAAACCATAACTGAAATGACTTTCAACATTAAACATTACACTGACTGTGTGCCAGTGACAGATTCTTTTCTGCTGAAGAATTTCCAATGTAAAACCAACTCAAGGTCTAAAATGTACCTCATTGTGTCTCATCTTTGAAACATTAAATTTCAAGAAGCTTAAAGATCATACTGCTAATAAAGTTTAATAATAACGTATACACACAAACAGTCTTATTTCAAAAGTCTGGCCCAAAAGGTTTCATTGAAAATGTGGGATTATTTAAAAGCTATAATTACATTATGAATGTATATGTTTTCAAAATGTGTTTTAATAAAACAAGGATCAAATAAACAGAGAATTGGATTAGTGTAACCTCAGTGTAAACTGACATGTAATTTAAAAACAAGTAGCCAAGAATAATTTCTGTAACACTATACAAACAATATTCCCCTGTAAGAATACACAGAACAATTCCTGCAAAGCTTCACTGAAATTGGAATGTCTTGTTGACACCGATTCCACAATAGTCATATATAAACTTGCTGACAGATTGCAAAATTTTTCTTACAAAGATATGTCAAATAAAAAAGATATTTACCTTTAGTCTTACAGCAAATACTTTCGTGTAACAACTTTTTTCTCTGCACTTATCAGATATAGATATTGTACGATTCTTGATTATGATTATTAATGCACATGGTATAAACCCCTATAATTCTCCTTCTTCCCGTTGTTCTTTTTACATATAATGTTCATTAACACTGAATAAGGATGTCTGTCAAGTGACTGTTTTATTAGATGAAAAACATGTGAATTTGTGTTTTGCAATGTTTAATGATTTGTTTACAGCATTCTCTTCCCACTATTGGAACCAATTATAATTGCTGACCATGATATCATAATACCAATAGTATTTATAATGGATAAGGAGATTATTCCAGTATATACCAATATAACACTGGCAATTCCATTAATGGAAGCCAATTCTACTGGTAATTCCAGTACTGACCATCAATAATACTGGCAATTCCAGTAATGACCATCAATAATACTGGTAATTCCAGTACTGACAGTTAATAATACTGGTAATTCCAGTACTGACAGCCAATTCTACTGGTAATTCCTGTACTGACAGTCAATAATACTGGTAATTCCTGCATAGCCCATTTGAATACAAATCATTCAAGTACTAACAACTCTCTAGGTCACATTGCCAGTAAAGCTCAATTTGGAATAAGAAAACCACCATTAATGTATGTTTCAAGATCTTCAACTACAAAACTGTTATCACCTATTGTAGATACTCACATATAGGTCATGTCTAAATAACAGAGACCTTGATCTGCTGACACATTTGCACCGATAGATTAGATCTATGTTGTTTTTATTTCTACTGATTACTCCTAACAAACTGATCTGCTGGTTCATTATGCAAAGGCAGATATGAGTCACTGCTGTTTGCAGTTAGATCCAACTTACATGTCATTATATACACTAATTCTACCAATATATGTATTCCCTTATTACTAGGAAGTCTCTACTGCAAATATATTGTATCTGAATCAATCATACTTGGATTTATCTGTACACAGGGGCAGGTGCTGACAGGGATGCTATACAAATATTTTAAGAGGTCACCTTGATCATATAACAAAATCGTTCTACAAATCTTTGGCTTCCATGAAAATGACCATTAATATGCACTAATTCATTTTAAAATGAGGGAAAAAAAACACAATAATTTTGCTTTAATGTTCATTTATGGTTGTTAAATTAGCACATTCTGGTCTTTATTTAGAAAGCCATTATTTCATAAAGACATTTAAGGTAGTCCCACTTTATAAAATCAATGCTCTGTGTACCTCAAACTGATACGATCATTACATTCTGATGCCACTTTGACCTGGTATATCATCAAACTTCTGTTTCTTATTAAGTTATGAAAATGAAAAATTATCATACAATTTTGTTAAGTGCAATAAGTTATGTGAAAAAAACAGCTTTTTCAAGTATATATTGTTGATAATACTTAACCAATCATAATACCTTAGCAGAACTGCTACTACCTCAAAACTACAGCTCTCCCAGATTAAAACATTTCAGCTAAAAAGCTAACAGTTGTCTGCCCACCTTAGGTGGCAGATGAAGTGATCTAACTTGATATTGGGATTGGTGCCAAATCCTGTGAAAGTGTCAGTAACTACTGGAGTGAAAGGCATGATCTCTATATTGGTATGCATATCATGACTGGATAAGCATTATCAAAGAAACATATTTTAGAAAATTGGTTTCTTCTTCAAAATATGTTACCCAATCATAATAGCTGAGAAGAATTGGTGAGGTGGGGGAGAAATATCCACTTAACCTAGTCACCTTAGGTATGTGAGACAGCTTCTAGGTAACCTGACTGGTTGTTGTTGTTGTTGTTGCTGTGGGGCTTAACGCCATGTTTCAGCACACGATAGGCTATACATGGCGGCCAGTATTAATGGTGGAGGAAGAAACCGAGAAATCCCCAGAAAGAACCACCGACCCACAAGAAGCTACTGGCAAGCTTTCTCACATATCCACATTCGCCGAATCCTAGACTTGAACCCACGCAGACAGAGGTGAGATGGCAGTGATCCGTAACGAAGAGCGCTTTAGACCACTCGGCCACTCGGGGCCCCGGTAACCTGACTGGAAAAGAAGACTCCATATGCCTGGGAGTGGCTTCGAAATTGAAACATTTTCAGTCTGAGGAAGTTGTGAAACTGCATCTTTATGAAGCTGTTGAATGACCCAGGAAGGTAACCTTCTGCACCATGGATATAGGTCCCACTAGACTGAGTTTGAGCCTTATAAAATGAAAGATCTCTGAGATAAAAATTGGAGAAGTGTACTCAGATCTTCATCCCACAACAAGGATAATAACAATTATAGGACAGTTTTGCTCACATGCATTGAGCTGAGATGCAAAGTAAATTCATTGGTGTGGGATTATTTCCCAGACCCGTACAGAATAATCAACTTTATGCAGAAGGAAAGAGTCCAGACTGATATACCATCCTTTCCCTCTTTGAGGTCAGGAAAAGATGTAATCTCCCTCAACACACCAGCTCATATTTCCTTAAGTACCACTTTCGAGTTTGTACTGGGTCCTGTAGATTACCTTGAGATAAAGTGCCCAGAGTAGACAGGAATTATTACCAAAGTCTGATTACCTAAGAATGGTAGCCTGTTCTTGGCAATGAAAACACAGGGCATCATCAGTGAAACTGACCCATCCTGTCAAAACTGCATGTAAATGGGTCCAATAGTACATGCATTTGCTGATTCTGCCTGCCATTCGCCAATACAGTGAAGAGGCAGAACTTATATGAGAGGTAAACAAATGAAGCTCTTGACAGCAGTTCAGATGGTGTCCTGTTAAGCCAGGTTAGTACCCATGATAAATTCCACTTGGGCAGGGATTCAATGTATTAGACATATGTAATTCAAAATGAATGGAAGATTTGGATAGGTCATTGGTTTATCCAATATTCTCTCTTTCATGTTAATGCAGCGTGCCAGTGATCATGGAATGGTTGGTTTTGTGACTGGTGCTGCTTCTCAATGAAGAGCCAATGGACAATAGCTATTGAAGTATGGATGCATGCAGTGGTATAAAGTGTTCGTTCACCTTTAAGGTGGAGGGGCCATCTCGACTGAGTAAATACTTCACCATCTTTTGTGAAAACTGTTTGTTCCTATGGGCATATTTTAATAAGATCCAGATGTGCAGGTTCAGTAACTCTGGGTGGGGATGAAACACCTGCCATTGTGGTTGCTTAAAGCAGATGAAGGAATAACTCGATTCCTGCTGATTCTGTTCAGAGATTGATGAGGTTGATCCAAGATTTTCCATTTGAGTGGAGTTATCGGGACAAGGACACACTCTGCTTCTTTTACTTCCTGTATCACCTTTGGACTCTGTGGTGTTGGAGGAGTGTATACATTTGGCCATTCCAATCTATGGAAAGAGCTTCTATTATCCAGGACTACTGGATCTGGGACTGGTGAGACAAAGGTTGGAACTTTGGCATTCCGCAGGTCAATCCCATTTGGCACCTATTGAGTGAAAACTGAGGGATGAAGAGACAATTCCATTTGTATTAGTTCTTGCAGGACAATGAGTCTTCCAATACATTAGCCAGCCTAGGATGTGTCAAACTTGGAAGTGGATTTGTCATTGAGAATACTGCTTTAGAAAACCCCAAACAAGAATACAAAGGTCTGGGCACTTGGTTCAGCATTGTTATTTCAGATAAGTCACAATAGTGGAGTTGTAGGAAATAATAAGAATTCCATTCCCATGCAGATTGTCCAGTGACCAATGAAAAGTTTTTGACCAGTTGTCATTTTGAGGATACTGGTATGTAAATAATGATCCTGAGGGGTCCAAACTCCACTGGCATTACCAGATGGTAAGAGACTGGATCCCCATGTCCTCTGTGTTGCATCCGTACAGATTGTGATTGCCCAAGGTTGTACTTGCAGAAGTATCCCCAAATTGTGGCCAATGATATTTCCCTACCTTCAAGATGGAACCTCATAGTAAGTATGTAGATTGTGAAACTTGGTCTAATGGTCCAAAGTTCAGCCTCCATTTGGACCATAGAATCATTGTATTGGAAGCCCAAGAAGGAGACCTATGACCAAGACATCCGCTGATGTACTGAGCAAACCCAGCAGGCAAAGGAATTCTCCAGTGGGTGGACTGTTCTGTATTGCCAAGGATTCCACCATTGTAATAATTCAATTCTTGTTCCTGGGGAAGACATACTCTGTTTACTTGAAGTTTGAGTTTCAGACCCAAATGACCAAGATCTTGAAATAGTATGAGGTTGGAGACATCCTTGTTGACAGGGAGACTGAGAATAAGAACGAGGGCAACAAATGATATCAAGTCTTGCTCCAAGTTATAACTAGCCTGCTGCTCTGTAGCCTGTTGTATGTTGGGTTTTTTTTGTAGCAAAGCACAAGAGTTCTGGAAGCCATGTAAATAGGAATGATTGTATAGTGTCTCCAATGAACAGCATTTAGAACACATTAGGTTGATGACCATGTGCAGAGTGACATGTTTGTAGCTGAAGAAACTATAGAAAGGAGGAGGTGCACTAAATATGATACCAAGTCCCTCAGAAACCACTCACCAGGTCCATATGTCGTCATGGTAAATCATCCCCATCTGGAAGAGCAAGATTGGAACCTTCCCCTGACCAGGATCTGTGATAAGTGGGAGTGAGGAGTGTGAAAGTGATGTCATTTGAGATGTAAAACTTCTTCAGTCCAAATCTGTAAGGCTCAAATTTCATGTGTCGTAAGAGCTAACAACAATAAGGAAACTCAACAGCCAATTTTGT
This sequence comes from Megalonaias nervosa, assembly GCA_016617855.1. Classification (NCBI taxonomy): domain Eukaryota; kingdom Metazoa; phylum Mollusca; class Bivalvia; order Unionida; family Unionidae; genus Megalonaias; species Megalonaias nervosa. Next base: position 56,255 of record JAECUM010004810.1, on the reverse strand, counting down.
CTTTTTCTGATTAAGGCAGAGAAGCCATTGTCTCTTGTGCTATTGCGAAGTACATGGAGAAGAAAACTGAGGATGGTGGCTCACTACACTTGCAGCTTTGTGAATTAGATCCCATTACTTCCAAGGTGTCACTAAATAAAGGTACTATGCAGGTTAGATTGATCCATCAGAGTGCCTATATAAACTGGACATTGTCCACAGGAAGTGCCAGCAGTACTATGTGGATTAAAGAGTGCCTGTATAGACTGAACATCATCTGCAGGAAGTGCCTAGCAGCACTATGCAGGTTAGACTGCTGTTATAAATGTGTTCATGAACTGGATTATTGGGCACTGAGGCACTAATCTGGGCATTATACACAGGAAATGTGTAGTGGCACCATGTGAATTGTGGAACTAGACAACTTCGTTTTTTGGTGGCTGATAATGTATGATTGATGGCCGATGGTGATCAGAGTTATATGGCCAACTACAGTCATAAAGGAACATGGCCATCTTAGCTGGCATGAAGTCCAGTTCTTGAAGTTGGGATGGGGGTATGAGATACTGATCCACATAGCCAGATAATAATTCTGATATGTGAGATGGTAACTTAGGCTAATGTTGCTCTTTATTTCACTCCCCTGTAAACGTTATAGTTTCAAACCTTTGTGTGCAAGCTGATAATTTCTTCATTCATCAGTGTATGCTTCTGCACCTTCCCTATAGTAATCATAAAAATGCCACCCACTGACATTTGTCCATAATATGCAAGTCTGACATAAGTTCCAAGAATGACAAACTGAGAAAACAACACATGAAGAGTGATTTATCAGACTGGTCTCGCCCATGGTCTAAAAGTGTAAGACAGAACAGACTATACATGCAGTGCTGCACAGATCCTGCTTTATGACCTTTGGAGTGTCCAGAAAGAGCTAAACACTGTAATATTATCTGTAAAAGGGTGCATGTTGCTATTAATGCTTATGAACTGGATGCTAAATAATCAATTCTAGTAACAAGTTACAGTCCTACCCACTTATATCGACATCACTTATGTCGACAAGCCACCTATTTTGACAAAAAAGCAAAGTCCCGGTCCCTTGGTCTACTATTACTACCAAAATTGTCATGCTTATGTCGACATCAAGATAAAAAAATAAACGTACATGTCGACAGAAGCCCTTGGTCCCAGCTTGAACGAATCCTTTGTTTTCAAATCATTTATGTCGACAAGCTACCAGTTCTGACCCATACTTTTTTTAACAATTAGTTGATCTTGCCACCAGGCTTTAATTTTACCACCTTATCATTTATATTGACCAGCTGCCAGTTCTGACCCAAACTTTGTGCAACAATTAGTTGATCTTGCCACCACGCTTTAATTTTCTTGCCTAATCATTTATGTTGGCAAGCGCCCAGTTCCGACCTGTACTTTATTCAACAATTAGTTGATCTTGCCACCAGGCTTTAATGTCGTGGTCGGATAAAAAAAACAGGCTTTTGTTTGGTCCTATAAAGTTGGCCTCTCGCGGCGACTTAAATAAAAGCAATGAAATCTGATCTGATTCTTGCATTTTCCAAAGTGATCGGTGATTAAAACAAGTTTATTGTCCTGTGAAAGTTTCCTTTTTAACTTTATTTATATTTACGATGACTACCAACAGCAGTGTAAACGCAGATTAAATTTACAGTCTCTGGAAACTAAATATCTGGCTGTTAAGGAAGTTGAGGGGGGGGCATCTCGCAAAGATGTCTGTGAAAAATTTTAAATGTATACCACTTGAGCTGACATTGTTACAATATTGTATTGTAAGAATCATTTTCTTTTAATACCTCATTAGCATGTGTCAATGTATACAATATTATGCCTTCATTAATCATATCAGCCGCATATCTCTTGTTCGCTTTTATGTACTTTTCACGATGACTTCTGTAACTAAATACAAGTACTGTTTAAACCAACTTGCTGACAGGTTTTCATTTCCCTGTGAATAGCCCCATCCCCTTGGTAGCCTCAATAAGATGGGAACAGACTGACCAAAATCTAGGCCAAAAGTACATGTACTTGAAGCGTGTAAATAACAACTATGCAACCATGTGCTTATGCCGACATTGAATATCGTAGTGAATGTTTTTCATATCAGGATGTGACCGATGCAATATTTTATTCTGGATTTTATTACACAAAGGTAACCAAAATGTAATTTGTCAATATACAAGTGTATTTCACACTGGTTTTGTCTTCATGTAATCAAAATTTGCATTGTTTGTTTTCTCGAAGTGTAAATGCTACTCACTGACGACAGGTCACCCCTTACTGACGAATTTAACTTGTATCTTTTTTTCAGACACCCCCCCAACACTTATCTCGACATCCGCCTATGTCGACAATATTTCCTCAGGCCCGAGGATGTCGACATAAACGGGTAGGACTGTACCTGAAATAAGGCCAGGTAATATCACTGAAGCATCACTTATAGTAACCATATGTAAGAACTGGACACTATGAGTAAACCAGGTATAGAAAACTTATCTGTACATACACACATAACCTGCACATAAGAATGGCCCAAAAGTGTTGTTTTTGATACAGAGTAGATGCTACCATATGCATTGTGAGACAATGTTACCTATATGAAAGGCCCAATGATGTTCCATACAGGTAAAAACAGTAAAGTGTCACACATATAACAATGAAATGTACACTAAGATAAGATAATAAAGAAAACTTATCTGTATGCATCCAAATGTAGCAGAAATTATACTGTGATATTAAATGAGGTTTCTATATCATGCACCAGACCTGCACTTATTAATATAGTTATAGGAATGTCAGCTGACACCATTGTGACTTACGCAGGTATGTACCAAAAGTGCCTAAGTGGGTGAAGGCAGCAAACCGATAAATACAATTAAAAGTTAAAAACTTTGTCATCAATGATAGGAAAAACAGAAAAGTTGGAAATTTATTGATGGAGTATACTTCCCTTCAAAGGTGAAACTCTTCCAACTTGATTTAAGGCAGAAAACTTTCCCAACTGCTTGTATGGAATTTATATGGCATTTCTGTCTGTAGAAAGCATACTACTGAGCATGAGTGGAAGTAGTAACTAGCAATTTCATGGAATTTGTACAAATCCCAAAAGGAGAGGTCACTCTATCTAAATGCCACCTAAGTAGACAGATTAACTTTAAGCATTTTAGCTAAAAAAAATTTAATCTGGGAGGGTTGGATTTGCAAGGTATTAGTTTTCCTAAGGCATTGCAATTGGGTAATGTATCTGAATTAGAAACTGATGAAAAGTCTGAATCTTAGGCAATTACAACCTGCCTAAATCAGCCAAGCATGCTTTCAGAAAATTGATGTGACCTCAATAATTGTGTCACCATGAAAAAACTAACTCTACAACATGTACTTCACTTTATTTTTTAAAACAAAGAGTGCATGATATTTAATCTGTGCAAATTTGACACATTTTTTAAAAATTATTATTTTATGGCTAATTTACATTCAATAAACTCAAAGTAACTAGTGTACAAGTGTTATGTCAATGTTTAAAAATTCATCAAGTTGAGATTTCTCTAGAAAACAGTTGAGTTCCTAGTTCAAAATTAATTATTTCCTACTTTTTATTACTTTCCTAATTATAAAATGTTATTTAAATTCAGGCAGATGAGTGTTTAAATTGAATGACAGATAGCCCTTGTTACTTACGCCAAATAATTTAATGCCGATATAGTTTGTCTGCCTTTTACAAGAAATGGTCCAAAAAGAATGTTTTAAGACCTGTTTAAGAAAAGGTTAGGGACCAGAAAAGGACATTATTCAATGATGGAAATAACAATGGCAAAATTTCATACAGTTTGCTTTTAGCCTGCTACTATAACTTCAATTAAATTTTGACAATTTTCCATGGTGATTTTACATAATTGTTATAAAAGTTAGCAGCAGGTCACGGCTCAAGTGATGAATTGTCTCAAAATGCAATGAAACTTTCCTAACACATCCTAGACTGGTCAATTAAGAAGACCATTCTACTACTAACTGAACCTCCATGAACTTACTACTTTGTAAAATGGTCAAATATTTGGTCCTAATGATGTCTGGTTCAGGAAGTTAAGCTGTTAAGTGGAATTGCTAATCTTGGCACAGAGGCATGTATTTTTTATGTAATGGAAACCTACCGTCTTGTGCTTGCTGCCATCAAGATGCATCTTATAGGTGATAGGGCCAGTACACAACACATCACACAACTGAAATACCCCAAAAATATTTACATTAGCTGGCAAATTCCTGCTGTGTTTACATGTGATATATTTTGCCAAGTCATATTTTTAATAAGGGTCCCCAGAAGGGACCGATGCTATATTGGGTAAAAAGAAGTTAAAGGAATTTTCAAGATAAGAACATTCTTCCCTTTAACTGCTGGTCATTGAAGCCATCTCTGATATTCTTCAGCAATAACAAGATTTTCAAATTAGTTGCCATGGTGGACATATTGAATATCAGATTTGCACCATTTTTATTTAGGACATAATTTGGTTTAAAAAAAACATGTCATAATGATCATCCATTCAGGGGGAGTAGTAACACATTTTCAAGACAGACATTATGGCAGCGATACTTGATGACTGACTGGCACCATTTTCATTTAAGACCAACCAAGTATCAAAAGAGGTCTATTAGTGAAGACCCTATGTTAATATGGCATCCACTTGGAAGGAATAGATATTACAATATTTTAAGATGGCAACCCCAGTGGCCATATTGAAAGTCAGTTTGCATCATATTCATTTTGGACCAATTAAACTCAATAAGAACACTTCAAATGAAAAACCCATGTTGATATGATTTTCTACTTTGGAGGAGTAACAATAACAAGATTTTCAAGATAGCTGCCATATTGGAAATCAGATTTGCACAATTTAAATTTAGAATCAACAAAATGTCATAAGGCATTGATGAAACCATCTGTTTAGAAGGAGTAACATTAACAAGATTTTCAACATGGCTGCCATGTGGCCACATTTTTTATGTCTTAGTAGTATCATTTTCATTTAGGAACAACTGAATCATGGGATGAATATGTTTGAAGCATTTCATGTCAATCCTCTAAGTAATTTAGGAGGAGTAGCAATAACAAACTTGTTTTAAAGGTTAAAGGTCAACAGACCATCCCTCATGTTTTTCTGGCTTCTGGTATAGCTAAAAATTCAGAATTTCACATGACACTTAAAAGCATTTGTCTGCTGTTCTTGTTATGGTTGTTATTTTACATGCTCTTCAGTGGTCATACCATGTTAGCAACATTAGAATCATGGAAGACCAGTATCTCAAGTCCAGCTTACCTAGAGTAAACATTCCATGAGTAACACAAATGTCACCAGCATGACTCCAGTTAGACCAGAGATTTACCAACAGTCACACACATGTTAACAGCATATGATTCTAGAAGACCATTGTCTTGAGACCAGTTTACCTACAGTAAACTTATCAAAAGTCACATGCTAGCAGCAAATGGCTCTAGGAAGACCAGCATTTTATGTCAAGTTTATCTAGAATTAACCAACCATGAGTCACACAAATGTCAGTAGCATGTAACGCCAGTGAGACCAGCAACCAAGAGTCACACACATTAACAGCGTGTAACCTTGTAAAGACGTGTGTCTTGTGGACAGTTTACTTATAGCACTGCAACCAAAAGTCACACACATGAGCAGCATGTGACCCTGGAAAGACCTGTGTCTTGTGGCCAGTTTAGCTACAGTGAATCAACCACAAGTCACACATGTTAGCATGTGACTCAAGGAAGTTCGGTGTCTTGTGGACATTTTACCTACCAGTAAGGTGACTGATCATAAAAGAAATATGATTATACACAGTTTGCATCTTTGCTAACCATGGGTCATCAATCCACTTTGTTCAATGGTGAACTACGGCATATGTACAACCAACTGAAACAGTATCTATCACTCTGCTATCAGAGTGGGTGCAGGTAAAAGAAGCTGATCCAATCAGATTGCTCATTACATTTGCTTGTAAAGACAGTTGGAAATAGTCATATCAATGTCCACAGATGATACATGTTGCATGGCAAATTTCTCCAATTCAAATATTTCACACAGAATGCAGACATTAGAGAAGTCACCATATTGAATATCTAACTGGTAACATAAGAGACTCTCATTGGTCCATTTATTTTGCTTGCTATGGGTAGTAACTCTTTCAGGTGCAAGATGGTACTTATTGAAAACTTGTTTCATCTAACTACATTTGCTAAGGGTGACTTTGATGAAAAACCCTAGCACAGTCTGCAATGAAGCCAGGCCTGTAGGGTTACAAAATACATACAGTGATTATAGGAACTCTGATGTCACTAATATGGTGCAACATAAAGTGGTTAATATTGTACATTCAATTTTATTTGTGGGATTTCCATTGATATTGTAGTTGCCAATGAATTTAAATAAACGTAAAAAGACTTCGACATAATAGTTTATCTATAAGAAATATATCCACCAATTATAGTGCCAATAAAAATGAAATTTTTTGCTAGACAATAAAAATTACTGCTAACAAGAGTAAAGACATGAATTAATACCATTTCAGTCTTTAAGTACTAAAGAGAAGATCAATTACCACTCAGATATGCTCACACTTTGAAAATTATATTTCAGAGCATCAGAATTTGTGTGGTTTTGAGTTCTTAACTTCTAAATCAGATGTGAGAGACTAGAACAACAGTCTGTGCTTACAGTGTAAATTGTCAACTTCAATTAGTAAATAAAATTGATGCAGGTAAAAGACATGACTGGCAATCACACCAATGAAACAATACCTGAAATTACAAAGCCTCTTAACTCATTAACCCTTGGAGATTTTTGTTATTTTTGCCCGAAATACGAGTACAAAACATATTTTGGGGGCTGCTTCTGAATACATCCAAATGAATCTGCATCTAAGTGATTTCCATTTGGCCTGATGCCTAGCTGTTGTTAGAAAATTCATTTTTCATTGACTATTTTGCCCGTGTAGGTGCAGAAGAGTACAAGTTGGAGTTTTTTTTAAATATTTTTTTTGCTTATTGGACCCATCATTTTCCTGGCCAATTTTTACTTGAAACACCCAACTTATCCTACTTTCTGAAAAAGTTCACCCATCTGCATGCAGTTCAGACTGGTCTGCCTTAGAAGTGAGTCCAAAAAGTCTACAATGTGGACACAAAATCTGATTCTGACAACAGGTAAATTTTTGGTGTAAAAAAATCAGGTCCCAAATTTTTTTTTTTTCCTCTGTCTTTTGTAATGTGAGTAGAAAGTCCAGATTATTTGGTATCCTTGTAGAGTACATCTGTCTACTTGTCTGTATTGCCACCGGTTTGGTGTATCTTGACGCAACAGAGCTTGGAAGTAGGGTACTACCTCCTGGATTACAAACATAGTGCCAGGGGTTAATGAGTTAACAAGAATTTTGGAAATTTCTTACAAATTGTCAAGGAGGGTCTAATTTTGTAACAGAATATTCAAATTTGGTGATGTCATCAAACTTCACCCATTAACTCATTAACCCCTGGAGATTTTCGTAATTTTCGACTGAAATACAAGTAGGAAACATATTTTGGGGGCTGCTTCTGAATACATCTAAATAAATCTGCATTCATGTGATTTCCATTTGGCCTGATGCCTAGTTCATGTAAGAAATGTCATTCCAGTGCTGGCTATTTTGCTCGCACATGTGCAGAAGGGTAAAAGTTGGAGAACTCCTGACATACAATTGTGGCGCCAGGGGTTAATGAGTTGAGAAACAAAAATGCAATTTAAATTGAGACTAGATATATTTTAACAGTAACTTATGCAAAATGCAGACAGAATTAAAAAATTGTCACAATTAGAAATACTGTATGCTATTTATATTTGCAAAACTTCAATAAGCTAAAAGACTCGAAATATGAACTTGTCATGAGGGTCTAATTCATAAGCATGATAAATAAATAAATAAAACCATCTTTGAAATGTACCTTGCAGTGGTATGGGACAGAAATCTGTTCCCTCACAACATCGTTAGGTGTGTAGTCTCGCTCCTTGACTGGAATTTTCATTGGCTTCTGCTCCTTTGGCTCTGAAGCCTTCCTGTTATCCTCTGTATTTTTATCACCATCTTTACCTTTAGCACACCCTGCCTCTCCTCAGAAAAAAATGAAGAACTCTAAGTATGATTCAAACCTTCTATTCAATCTACATTTTGATTAATGTAACTGACACAGTTGTCACTGAATGTTGATGGAGGGCTGTGAATCCAGCCCTATCATGGTGACTACACCCTCTCTGGGATGTGCCCTGCCTCCCTCGGGTGCTATCCTGTCTTAAATCTCTAGAGGTTTTAATTCTACATGTGCATTTAAGGCATGAACTTCACATCATTTACCCCTATTTTTCACTTGCAGTGCTAATATTACCTGTAATACACTGATGGAGTGCATAAATATGTTCTCATAAGAGAGTCTACTGTGTTTCAAATGTCTTGACAGGCAGTTAACACCCTGCTCTGACAAATGATCTAGGAACAACACTGGAAATCGGTAATCCATCACATTCAACTAAGAGGTTTTTAGTCTCATTACCAACTCCTGGTAATTCCTTAAACACTCTTCTTTACTAAACATGGTAATTTCCTAAAGATGGGGTTTGGTTTTGTGAGGTTTAACACCATTTTTCAACACACAATAGGCTAGAAGGCTACAGGAAGAACAACCATGGAAAGTTTTCTTGCATACTCATGCTGGTTGAGATGAGACTCAAACTCATGCAGACAGAGGTGAGATGTGTCACTAATCAGGAAAGAACGCCTTAGACCACTTTGCCACCTGAAGCCCATTAAGAAAACAGAGACCCTTTTAGTTGAGACTGTTGTTTGATTGAGCTAAGTAATATAAAGAAACATACTCCCATTTACTATGCTTTATAGAAACTTGATAAGTAATATAGTCGCTAAGTCTAGAGTGGTTACTAGCTCAGTCAGTTAGATGAAATGTATCTCAATATGCAGCCTCACTTATTACAGAACCTATCTATGACAATGACAATATATGCTAATGGTAGAGAAAATCTGATTGGAATTCTGTCTCTAGAACAGTAACAAGCTTAGCCAATCAGATACAAGTTTATATCATTAAAATGCATAGATCTTTCTCATAATCAAACATATCCAACAGCTTGATAACATAAGGCTCTTTAACAAATTCAATTTAAATCTGATCAGAAATACTGTTGCTGGTCACATCAACAATGTGCATCAATTTCACCCATAAATCATACTCAACCAAGATCTTAATGACACTGGCCTATTTACCAAATGTTATCAAACTCCTACACAAAAAATAGCCTTTAGCTTCATAACAAAAACATCAGATGCAAGTGGAAAGAAACTCAGCCAATCACATGCAAGAATGCCTGCTTAACATGCAGATCAATATTCCTCAAACCTATTTACCAACTTCTATACAATTATGATCAGAAATAAAGTCACTAAAATGCTGACAAGCTCAACCAATCACATGCAAAATTGCTTCATTAATATGCATGGATCTTGCAACATAAGTGTTCTCGTCCAAGATCTTAATGAATGAATGCTATTGACCAAGTTTGATGAAAATTGGGTCATAAATACAGACTTTAAAGTAGTGACAAGCTCAGGCACCAACATGCAGGATAACCTTGTAAATCTGCATGGCTCTCTTGAATTATCTAACTTTGGACCAAATTAGCATATGTATTAAGTTTGATCAAAATCAGATCCAAAATTTCAAGCCAGTTAAAATCAGATTAGAAATATGGCTTCCAGAAAGGCAACAAGCTCAGTCAATCAGATGCAAGATAATCTCATTAGTATGCATGGATCTTGCTCATTAGTGAATTGTCCAAACCTCATTAGTATGCATGGATCTTGCTCATTAGTGAATTGTCCAAACCTCATTAGTATGCATGGATCTTGCTCATTAGTGAATGGTCCAAACCTCATTAGTATGCATGGATCTTGCTCATTAGTGAATTGTCCAAGATCTTAATGATATAAACTAAACACATAATTCAAATTTGATCAAAATGAGATCAGAAACCAATTTTTCTTATTAAAATATGTTTGTTCAAGAATACTTAACCAATCATAATACCTTAGGAGAACTACTACATGTACTACCTCGTAAATCCAGCCCTCCCTAATGTAACTTTTAGTTGAAGGGAGCAAAAAATTGTCTGCTGACCTATGTGGCAGTCCGGCAGTGTGATTTCCCCTTAGGTATAAGACTAAGTGGTAAAGTCTAAGAAAACTTCAGTTCTAATGGTGCGGAAGGCATGCTCTCTATGGCTATAACTGTGGGCAGGCTGGGAGGGTGTATGTGTATTACGATTAGGTAAGTATTCTCAAAGAAATATATTTTACTTGGAAAAATTGGTTCCTTCTTTATATACATTACCCAATCATTCTACCTTAGGAGAATAGATAAGTGGTGGAGGGAGGTACATCCCTTACCATGGAGATACAATCTCCATTCCACTAAGGTAAATATGTGAGACAAATTCTAGGTAACCTGACTGGAACGGACTCCATCTGTCGGGGCGCAGCTTCAAATAGGGAAAAAATTTCACCTGCAAATCCTGTTGAAGTCGTGAAACTGTCTTAAGATGTCGATTAACCTGGAAGGGTGGCCTGTTCAGCTGCGGATATAGGTCCTACCAGATCGAATTGGGCCCTTTGGGATGACAGATCTCAGAGAAAAAAGCTAGAGAATGTGGATTTGGATCTCCGTCACACAGCCTAATGATGTCAGTTCTGGTTGAATGCTAGACTGGTAGCAACTGCTCTAATCTTGTGAGATGAAATGCATAATAAGTTCATTTGAGCTGAGGTTATTTCCCTATAACCCATTTAATCCAGGGAAAGGTCTATCCTCCTGTCTGGTCTTGAGAGGCAGAAAGAGGCATGATCTAAAGTGGATGGCCTTCTTGCTAGAGTGATTCTCTCTACTACTGGGTTGCAGATTCTGTAGCTCTCAGTAGGAATGAAACAACTGGTGTCATGGTTGTTTGAGTTGATAAGGGAAAATCCAAATTCTCTGAGGAGTTCCCATTAACATACTGGTGAGGCCATTGATCCATGACTTCTCCCATCCAAGTGGTGCAATGAAGATAAGACGACACTCTGATTCTCTTGCTTTCTGTATCACTTTCAGAATCCGAGGTGTTGGAGGGTAGGCATATACATCCAGGCAGTTTCCAATCTATTGATAGAGGATTGACTGACCATGCTTTGAGTCCAGGACTGAAGATACGAAGGTTGGGAATTTGGTATTTCACCTTGTCACAAGCAGGTCCACCAAAGGTTGAATGAAAATCAAGGAATGAAAAGACCATTCTGTTCATATTAGTTGATTGTTTCGTGAAAAAAATTTGGCTAGTGTGTTAGGAGTCCTGCGAACTTGTACATGATTTGTTGTTGAACATCACTTTAGAAAGTCCCACATCAGCACACAAAGGTCTTGGGACTTTTGGTTTCCTCCTTGTCATTTGTGATAAGTCACCACTGTAGAGTTGTGGGACAGAATGAGAACTCCTTTGCCTTCAAATATTCCTGCCACCAGTGAAAGGCTTTCACAATGACCATCATCTCCAGAATTTATTGATATGAAGATGTTGTTCCTACAGAAAGCATACACCACTGACTTCCCAAAGGAATGGTAGTAGGTGGGCTCCCCAGCCTTTCATTGGTACAGAATGTAATCTCGGGCAATTGTACTTGTAGATGTATACCCACTGTGAGCCACGTTAGGTTGCCCCAATTCCAAAGATGCTGCCTCAAAGGTATGCAGATGGTGAGAGGATGGTCCAGTGGGTGAACTTAAGGTCTTCATTTGGGCAGAAGAACCATTTGCAATGGGCGCATAGGAAGGTGATCTTGGACCATGAGGTCCACTGCTGCACTGAGCAAGCCTAGTTGGTGAAGGAATTCTTTTGCGGATAGGATTCCTCAAAAGGACAGGCGCTACCATCATTTGGATTTCAATGTCCAATCCTGAATACTGAACTCCATACCCAGGTGAACAAATTGTTGAGATGGTTAAAGTCAGGTTTTCCTTGCTGACAAGAAGTCCAGATTGGTCAAAATGGTTATCATGTCTTGTTAAATCTAACTCACTGATGTTTCTGCAGGATGTCATCCAGGTCACTTGATGTTGTTGCTGCCGTAGAGATGGTCAGGACATGCGCCATTACCAGATTCATTAGATGAGTGAAATTCCAGGGACTGATGTTGTCTCCCAATGGGAGTGCCCTGATCTGGTATTCAGTATGTAGGTGAATCAGAGGAACATCCTGAAATCATTGTGAATAGGGACATGAAGGAATGCATCATTCAAGTCCACAATGATGGCAAAGTCTCCCTCATGAATGGCATTCAAAATGTGCTGTGGTGTTTCCATTGAGAACCAAGGCGTATGAATCACTTGATTGAGGATGCTTAGGTCGATGACTAGACACATAGTGCCATTTGCCTTTGGTACCAAGAAAAGACTGGCGATAGGCCCGTCTTGATGTGATATCTGCTTTGGTATGTGAGAACTATGGCTTTCGCTGGGTGGGGCTTCAATAGGACGGTTTTCAAAGGTTCAAGCCCTACGAGTGGCCCTTGGGTCTTTTTGTTGATTTTCAGTACTATCCCTGTATCAATGCTGTGGTTATGGGAGGAAGGGAAATTGGTCTCCTGGGTGGATTGTTTGCGTACTTCTTCAAACTGGATATTTAATAGAAGGTTAGAGGATAAAAGTTGTGTTCTTAGCATGGCTGTATGATGGTCCTTCAGGAAAGTGCAGGCACTGTAAATTTGTAGCTGCAGTTACGGCATTGGCCAAATTGTGTTGAGCAGCTCTATTCAGTACTCAGGACATTATTGAGACTGACTCCCATACATGCCCTGAGGTATTCAGAAAGGGAGAAGATAATCTATGTTCTGCCTCTTTGAAGATAGTGATTGAGACGAAAGTCCAACACTGAAGCCATGGCAATGAAATTGCAGACTAACTTTAAAGTGGCATCAAAAGGTCATCCGGTCCATACACATGGAATGTGGCTTTGTCATCCCCAAAGTGGTGATATCACTGTCAACTGCTAGGGTTTCCAAATGACATACTGCTATGTGCCAAAGGTAAAACCGCTGATGAACTGACGATGAAGGTGGGTCAGAATGTCTGTCACTCTCCTAGACTGCAGAAGTAATTGAAGTCTGACTCTTCCATTTTGTTGTAAGATTAACTGATACTGGAGCTCTGTTCCAGGCTGTTGATGGAGTGGAATGAGAAAGACAAAACTCTGGGGTGAGGGGGTAAGGGGTGGGGTGGCCAAGGTGGAAAATGTCCTTGAAAGGCTGGATCTTCACATGCCATCACATAGTGTAGAATAGATGACCGTAATGGAGAATAATGAACACCATCATGGTTACATCAGGTGAGACTATTGTCTCATGTAATGCTTGTGACTTATCTGGCGAAAAGTGATGAGGTCTGTCGCTCACTACACTCATAGAATGCCCAATATTATAAACTGTGACTTCAAGACAGTCACTGAGTAAAGAATCTCTTCTCATGACAGAGTGTAGAGAAATGGCACAGTGACATCTGTTGAGGCATGAGAAACTATCATGCCGAATGAGTGTCTCGAAGTGGTATGAGGGTTAGACTGGTTCCTGCATATGTCTGCAAAAGTCAGGTCTGACAAACTGGAAGCCAGGCTGTTAGTAACTGAGCCTGTAATATTGATAATTTGGCCCTTTGTGATCCCTAGTATATGGCCTTGACCAGTTGCAATGGAAATAGACCATCCATGTGGGGAGGATATTGTTAGGATTATTAGTTTGGGACAGGTTATGGGATGTTTGATCCATGTAACCTGTCCATATGTCTGTTCAGTGAGAGGGAACTTGAATGTTTATTAGCTCTGTCCCTCATTTTTCTGCAACAGGAATCAAGTCGAACCCTGTGGAGGCAAGGTAGAGGGAGTTGCCAAAAATACTGAGTCCAGTGGTGGCGACTTGGGTGCTGCAGCTGTTTCAGAGCATATCAATATCCTGTGCTTCGTGGCTCAAGGGTAAGCTGATTTATCTCCCTTGTCCGCCAGAAATTCTCACACGGAGGAAAGTTCAGCATGCAGACTGGTGACATCTTTGTCCTGAGCTGAGTATTTTGTGCTTTGCCCATAGTTCTAATCTGTAAGACAAACAGAGCAAATAGAGTAAAACGTATAAAAATGTAGCCCTGCACCTGTCTTTTAGAATGCAATGTCTGTGCAGAGCTAATTCTTAAAAAGTTGACCCATAATATGATAACAGACAGTCTAATAATGCAATGAAGCATACAGATAGAATGTAATGACAATACCACATATAAGGAGGATAAGTATAAACCTGTGGGTCTACACATGTGATGTTTAAATACAGTGTGGGTGCCGAGCTATACCAAATGATGGTTACCTTGAAAAAAGTGATTTCAGATGATCTGAATTACAATACATGTACTACCTGTAGGGAAGGTCAAGGACAGCATGACAGGTAGAATAATTGAAACATGGTGTTTCAAGGATAAGGATGTCATGGTAAAGGAAACCTACCTGTATGTACCAGAAATTATGGAATTATACATATATACATCTTAAGGGCATAAAGACCTGCACAAACATAAATACTGTAGCTCGAACCTATCTTGTGAAGTAACATAGGCTACCCATGTGAGTGACTAAGTGCTCTTTAAATATGATAGAATGCTTTTGCAGATAAACATGACTCAAGTGTCACCTATGGAAACATGCATGAGCAAGATGCAACTGAGTAAACCATGCACAGAAAGCCGACCTGTACTTGTTCAACCAGAGTGGAAGCAATACAGAAATGTACACAAGCGTCTACATTACACACAAGAGACCTTCACATAAAAGGGAACTTGAGGCACCGTTATAGATACCTACAAAGTAGGTGCAACAATATCTACTATGTGGCAATCACCTGTTGGGAAAAAAGGCCCACAGACTGCTTGTACAAGCAAAAACATTGAAGTTGGTGCCCAGATGCTACAAATGCTTTGGAATAGAAACTCACTGATAGGTACCTATTCGTAAAGGAATTACACATATTTAAATAGTTTTTATAAGCGCTTCAGACTCGCAAGCATACAAAATAATCATAACCTGAACTGAATGTGAAGTCACTTAGGCTCCCCATGCAAGTACAAGTGCCTAAATGTGTGATAATGACAAAGGCTTTATAAATTGTAAAGGCAGAACTTTGTTGGGACAGGAAGAGAAAATGTTGGAAATATAGATGGAGTATACTTTCCTTTGAACTGAAAAACTCCTCCAACTTATAATGGTACATCTTCCACATAGATTCTGGCTTTTGCGAGGTCTCTTGTGATGAAAGCATGCTTCTTGGCACAAGCGGAAGTAGTAACTTAAGGGTTCTTAGACTTTGCTGCCAAGTCTGATACCTAAGGGGAGATCACTCTGCCCAACCACCACATAGGTCGAGAGACAACTTTTAGCTCCCTTTAGCTAATTGTAGTATCTGGGAGGGCTGGATTTGTGAGGTAGTAGTAGTTCTTCTAAGGTATTGTGATTGGGAAACATATTTAAAGAAGAAATATGGCTTCAGAGTGGTAACAAAATTAGACCATCAGTTCCAAGATCATCACATTAATATACATTTATCTTACTCATTACTGAACTCATCTGAGATTTTTATAATGTTAACCCATATTCTGAGTCTGGTTCAAATCAAAATGAAAATATGAACTCCAGATTGTAACAAGCAAATGTTGACAGATGGATGACACATAACAGATGATGTAACACTCATGATAAATGATGGATGAGTGGCTATACTATAAACTCACATGAGTTAGAAATAGGTACAAAAATTTAAAATACATGGTCAAAAGTTGTTTTATAAAAACCAGCAAACAGGCTGCCTCAATTAGTTGCCACTTAAGACATAAAGGTGAGCTCACTGGGTCTTATCTACATTTCCAAGGCCTCAGGCCCTCATCAGACTTGCAGGAGCTCACTGGACCTATTTTACATTTCCATGGCCCCAGGCCTTCATCTGACTTGCTGGAAGGATCACTAGGCCTATTTTACATTTCCATAGCCTCAGCCTTCATCACAGAGACATAATTTTTTAAATTAA
The DNA here is from genome assembly GCA_016617855.1 of Megalonaias nervosa. Taxonomy (NCBI): domain Eukaryota; kingdom Metazoa; phylum Mollusca; class Bivalvia; order Unionida; family Unionidae; genus Megalonaias; species Megalonaias nervosa. The sequence continues at coordinate 40,052 of JAECUM010004810.1, read as the reverse complement.
CAAGATCTGAGAAGCAAGAGCAAGTTTTTGAGCCAAACTGGGGGCCATAATACAGTCAATTTATAACATAAAAAGGTTCACTTTTAATTGCAAAAAAAGGAGAAAATCGGTCTTCAACTTCAGTCTTACAATGAATGCTGACATGTAATCTAGTTTCAATCCATGAAAATATTTACATTTACTGAGTGAAAATGAAGTTCGTGATGCAAGGCAAACTTCCAATTCTAAAATGAAACATAGCTCAACAACAGAAAGTGATATAAATTACACTTGACCCAGTTATTAATGATATTAGGTCTCACTGCAAATGTCATTTGGCCCAAAATGCATGAGATTGGCATACAAATGGACATGGTTAGCACTGTAAGCCCCATCCTCAGAATGTGTGTGCATTAAATCTCAATTTTTATGTGCAGATGTATGAAAACCTTATATCTGCTTATGACACTTTCGAATGTTTATCTTTTCCAAGACAAAAATTTCAAACAAACAGAGCATGAATAACAGCAGTAAGATACTTTCTGTTTGATCCATGTTCCATGATTCAATACCTAGTTAAAAAAAAAAAACTCAGGCTGACTATGTTTGAGCTAGATGTGTTCAAAAGGAAGCTCAATTTTGCCCTGAACAACACTGGAATCTATAATTATCAGTGAACCAGAAAACAGCTACACTGTGGATCCTATTCAATGTTAGTGTCTTCCCATAATTAACTAGTATTTTCTTTCACAATTCCACTCTTTGTCTATTGAAAGCTTTCTTTTCACATGTCAAAATTATGATTTATTGTTGAATTATGCATTTCAGTATTATCCTTTGTGACAAATTTAAATTCAGTACATCATTCATCCAACCTCAAAAATATGTTACACTATCTGAAATCAATAACTTCATGGCAAAATCTGCACACAAAAGAACAAGATACTAAAACTCTGAAGTCCCCAAATATGCAGTTGGTACTGAAATGAATTACCATCTGAAAATGTTAATCCTTATTGATGATTATGATGTTCATCAACTTCAAATTTAGAGCTCATAATTATTCTTGGATATCAATTTTCATTAACCTCCATGACAACCTACAGCAAAACCTGAATCATCAAAAGTAATTAATATATGCTCTGAGAACTTCTTGTAATTTTGACATAAACTGAAATAAGTTTAAACAAATGTAGTCACTTATTACCAGTGCTTTCCTGCTTAGTTTGTGGTTCAGCCATCTTCTTATCATCTATAACCTTCTGTGTATGAAGCATTCCTCGAGTGTGGATGTAATAAGCCTGAGGATATAAGCAGAAAAACAGTAACAATTTAATCAAAAAGAAAACCTGGAAGAGCCACAGTCCAAGTTTCCTCTGACCTCTCCCACATGACTTGAAATATCTGACATTAATGTTGGGGTGTGAGGGCTGGGAACACTGCATATTTACTGAAACCACACTGTGTAAGCACAGGGTGCTACCAGGCCTAGCAAACTTAAATGGCCTTACATTGAGCCTATGTATGTACATGAAATCAATAGGAAGATGTCAACACAGATTTTCTGGTATACCACATATGACTACCACATTGACATGTAATCTCTGCATGATGAATTGGGAGTTTTTCAGGTTACTACAACAGCAAGAGGATTCTGGTCATTGTTTTTCAGAAGAAGTAGGTTGAAAATCCTGTTTTCTTTCATGTTTCTTTTACAAGCATGAAGCAACTTTATTCAATATTTTCCAGTTTTTGTACAACAACAATGGAATGGGGGAGGGGGAGACTTTTGTTGGTGTCATGTCACTATGGGACCATTGATGTCATGGACATGTAGGTCACAAGATATACATATTAATGCAAATTGGAGAGTACCAGATTAAATTTCTACCAAGCTGTAGTTTCATTTCATTTGTCAATGATTACTGTTTTGGTGAATAACAACTTTTTAATAAGCAACATGCTTTAACTTTGCACCTCAACATAAATGTCAAAATGGCTAAAATCGGGTGGGAAAGGTCAGAGGAAACTTAACCTCTGCCACTAAAGAATGATGACACCATCATGTCAATGCTAATAGATGGACAACATAAAGGGCAATGATGCATGCCATACTCAGTTTACATAGTAATATACAAGGGCCATAACTCTGCACAAAAAAGAGGCAACTAAAGAAGATGCTGTAAGTAAATGTTTGTATATTCCTACATGGCAAGTTACATACCTGATTCTGTTAATGTATGTTAAATAACATAACTTCAATGGATAACAGAGGTGACTGATGAGCAATTACATTTTCTGTAAAACATAACCAGAAATCATCATCCAAATACATGTTCAACTGATACATAATTATGCATAACAAGAAATTAATTATATATATTTTAAACTACCTAAAATGATATTTCTCTCAACAAGAGAAATTCAGTCTATATCAAACAGCAGCTGATTTCTGCCTAGTGATGTTGTGGTAGTGGGGGATATATCACCTCCATTCACATTAAGGCTGCAATGTTTACACATGTAAATGGCTCAATTTAGTTTAGTGTTTATATACAACTATAAAATCAGTAAACATTTAATGTACAAGCACCAACAATCCTGATGTATCACAATGATAAAATCCAGAATGTCACTGAATGAATTCAAAATAATCCCAAATTAGTGTTTTAGTCCACCAAGTCAATGAGCATTTTGTAATTCCAATGAATAATTTAAATAACTTGACATCACTAGAAACTGCCACACTGCAGACATTGTAGTGATATGACTGAAAATTTTTTTAAGCTACATAAAAAATTAAAATCACACTCAAATGCATGCACACACACACACGCACGCACGCACACACGCGCACACGCACGCATGCGCGCGCGCGCACACACACACACACACACACACACACACACACACACACACACACACACACACACACACACACACACACACACACACACACACACACACACACACACACACATTTTCATTTATGACCAACTAGGTACACTCTTCTTATGGAAACCTCATGTCAAAATGACTTTCAATATTGGACATCAGATCAGCACCATTTTAATTTTGAACCAACAAGACATTATAATTCTTCTGAAGATCCCATGTTGAGATGACTTTCGATTTTGGAGAAGGAACAATAACAAGACTTTCAAGGTGGCTGCCACGGTGGCTATACTAGATATCAGACTGACACCATTTCAATTTATGACCAACTAGAAATCTTCTTAAGGCTTCTGGTGAAAGCACAATCTTGACCATCTATCTAGGAGAAAGGACCATAAAAAGATTTTCCAGATGGTCATTGTGACTGTATGGTGGCCACATTGAAGGTCAGACTTACACTGCTTTAAATTACAACCAACAAGACCATACAAAGTCTTCAGTGAGAACCCCATGCTGATATGATCATTCTGGAGAGGAAGAGAAGACACGGCCAATATGGCCAATGAAGTGTCGATACTGGATATCTGCGCTGCGACATTTTCATTTAGGACCAACTAGACATCATAAGAAGTCTTTCAGTAAAAACATAATTTTGATATGACCATCCACTCAGGAGGATTAATGATCACAATATTCTCCACATGGCAGCAAGTGGCAGCCATACTGTGTGAACAGCAGCATTTGGAAAATGGATGGACAATGCATGAAAGACCATCTCATAAGCTCTTCTGGTCTATGACCAGTAAAAGTAATAAAACTGATCATTTCATACAATATTGTAGATAATAAATTATGAAAAGATGATGTTCACTATGGAAACAGTTTTTCTACTGTCACCTATTTCAAGGTTGCTGTAATTATGTCATACAACAAACTTGATGAAGCAAAATAATACTAAAAAAAAGTTTTAACATTTATATACACTCTGAACAGGACTTCATCATTTTGACCACCTGACATGAAATTATGTTTACTGGAAACTTTAAGTGACATTTTTAACATTATAAATTATTAATTTTCTACACTCATTTCTCTCAATTTTCACTAACTATACCCTATTCTAGCTGGAGACAGAAGTCATTTCACCCAAATATTAAAGTCCAGCACAGATCCTACGTCTAATCCATTGAAAAGTTTTATGACTGCACTTGCAACAATGTCAGAGAAACTGAGCTAATGCAAAAACATAAAGTAATCTCTGCAATGTGAAAAGTAGGTTACACTGACCTGCTTTTGCTTGTGGTGAGTAGTACCCTTTAAGATCAATACACCATCAAGTTTCATGACTGTCATACAACACTGTTGACAAAATTTAGCTAGATGCAAAATCTTAACATAACCATTCTGCATGAAAAGTAGTTCACTAGCTTACTTCTGCCTCTAATGAATTGTGCCATCTAAGATAATACATCCATCAAGTCTCATAACTGTACATACCTCATCAGAGAAACTAAGCAAATATGCAGATTTAATACTGACACCTTTGACAACAATGCTATGAGTCTCACCTATGCAAGTGAGACAAAAATTAAAAAAAATAAAAAACATTTGAGGTTTTGTTTTACTCGGTCCCCCAACAGCCTACACTGACTGATACCTGGGCTCACATAAAAATCAAAGAAACAATAATCTCTATTTATCATCAAGACTTCAAGGACAAGTGGTAATTCATATCCAACTAAGAAATACTGAAAAAATTCAAAGCTCAACATACTACTGACTCTACATACAAAATAACTTTTTCATATGCGATCACCTGAAAAACAAAAGCATCCTGAGGTGAAATTGTTGGTGAATTTTATCCTAAAAGCATCAAGATACCTGTGCTGTCTTCAAGTCAATGTTACAATACATGCAATAGGTTGTATCCGTGTCTTCATCTGAGTCACTTTCATCGATAATAATGGGCTCCTGTATTGGCTCAGGCTTCTCTGTTGGCTCAGATTTCACTATTGGTCTAGACTGCTCTGTTGGCTTGGATCTAACTACTGGCCCTGATCTCTCTGTTGGTCCAGATTTCTCTTTAAAAACATAAGTGAAGAATAATGATACAGGTCTGAATAGTGACGTGGTAAAAAAAATCTTCATACACCTTTGCAGTCAAATGTTCGATCTCCATTTCAAGCATTAGCAAGGTTACTTAGGTTCCCATTAAAGGTTTGTAGTTTCCTAAAGGTTCTCTGGTTTATACAAAACCCAAAGACCACCTTATTCCAACATCTAAGCCATCATGAATAGGTATTATTTTATACAATTATTATCCATGTTCAAAAGTATGTAATATTACAAAATTATTGCCCTTGGGAGTAGGTATTATTATACAATTATTGCCCTTGTCTTGAGGTCAAGAGTGGTTATTATTATACAATTATTGCCCTTGTCCTGAGGTTGAGAGTGGGTATTATTATACAATTATTGCCCTTGTCTTGAGGTAGAGAGTGGTTATTATTATACAATTATTGCCCTTGTCCTGAGGTTGAGAGTGGGTATTATTATACAATTATTGCAATTGTCTTGAGGTTGAGAGTGGGTATTATTATATTGGTTAAGCACCTCAACACAACCTCCACAGCATAAGGCATGGAGATCAGCGCCAAAAAAAAAAAAACTGATGACAAACAACACCAATGGCATCAATGCAGAAATAAAGGTCAGTAGACAGAAGCTGGAAAGAGTCACAAGATCCAAGTACTTGGGATCAATTATCACAGATGAGGGCGCCAAACTAGAACTACTTTGCAGGATTGCCCAGACAACTGCAGCAATAACAAGGTTGAGACCAATATGGAAAGATACCAATATCTCTTTTGGTTCCAAAATAAGGCTGATGCACTCGACTGTCATATCCATCTTTCTGATGCTTGTGAAACATGGACTCTCACATAAGATCTACAAAGAAGGATTCAAACCTTCAAAATGAGATGCTACTGCAAGATCTTGGGCATCTCATACATTGACCATGGAACCAACGAAGAAGTCCACAACAGGATCCAACAACCCATCAGATCCTATGAAGACCTCTTGACCACTGTAAAAAAAGTGCAAACTGAAGTGGTACAGTCATGTCTCAAGATCATCTGGACAGGCAAAAACAATCTTACAAGGCAAAGTACGAGGGTACTGAAAAAGAGGCAGACAGAAAAAGAGATGGGAAGATAAAATTAAGGATTGGACAGGCGTGGGATTTGGAGATTCCAAAAGGGCAGTAGAGAACAGGGAAAGATGGAGAGAATTGGTTGTAAAGTCAACTGTGGTGCCACAATGACCTCTTGGGTTAAGGGATTGATGATGATGATGATGATAATTATTATACAATTATTGTCTATCTCATGACATCAAAAGTATGTTATAATACACAATTATTGCCCTTGTCTTGAGGTTGGGAGTGGGTATTATTATACAATTACTGCCATTGTCTGGAGGTTACATTATCAAACATGTACATGTGAGGATTGCTGCTGAGGAAAATAGATATATCTAAATTAACCTCTGAATTAGATCAATAATTGTTTCATTGTACTGAAAAATGTGAGATAACCTGAGTAACAAAACCAGTTTCTCAAGCAAAATGTTTCATCAACAATACATATCCAATCATAACACCTAAGATTTTTAACTACTGCCTTGTAAATCCAGTCCTTCCAAACTTGCTTTTAGCCACAAAAGTCCTTCAGTTGCAACTGAGACAAAAGATGTATCTGCCATGGCATCATACACAGATGCCCCAGGAGGACATTGAAATCCAACAGGCAAAAGAATTCCTGGACTGAGATAAACTTCACTGAGAGAATGAAAGACACTGCTGAGATGATTTTCTTGGCACATTTCTTGAGGTAAATGGACTCTGTTCACATGTATTTCAAACTCCATACCCAACTGGCTAAAATGATGAAACAGGATGATATCAGATTTGTCCATGTGTGTTTTTGTAGCATGATGTCCATGTAGTTGGAAGCCATGGACATCGAGGTGGCAATGACGTGTGTATCTATACTGTGTGGGGTTTTTTTGTCCATGACAGTAGATTATAAGGGTATTTTGTAAACACAACACATAGCTAACTTTGTCCATGAGTGTAGACCAAACTTTAAGATAATATTTGTAAACATTTTTACTTGGATCTGAGTTCAGAACACAGATTTTCCCTATGGAAAGTCTATGATCTACATGATTTCTGACAGGTTGGTTGAGAAAATTTAAGTAAACAGACCTGAACTTATTTACAAATTTCAAGGAAATTCAAGGTGAGAGTCCTTTTTGAAAATGATTACTGCAACACAGGACCATTGGGGATATATATAAGATTGTTTACATCATTCATTGCTATTGTATCATCTGTCTACTGGAATCAGTCTTTTAGTTGTGTTCAATTATAATTTGGGAAGAAATTTTTTAATTTAAATTACTTATTAAACTACAAAGTGCTTATTGACTTTTGTTGTTGTTGTTTTGAGGTTTAACATCATTTCTCAGTGCAAAATAGGGAATACATGGCAGCCAGTATAACTAGTGGAGGAAGAACATAGGAAAACCCCAGCACAAATCACAGACCCTAGAGAAGTTACAGGTAAGTTTTCTCACATAACCAATTTGGTAATGACTTTTGGACTAAACATTATTTTGGGATTATTGTCAATTCAATCAAGATCATTTTGGATTATATCACTGTGATACATCAAAACTATTGGCACATCAGCACATTTAAGACTGTTGGCACATCAGCACATTCTAGATTGGAATTTATTCGGAACACCACTGGAATTAATTTGGAATACTTTATACTTTTGGACTTGTCATATAACGTTTACAACTACTTGGGATTTAATTCACAATACTGTTGTTGTTGTTTGGGCTTTAACACCATTACTAAGTGCAAGATAGGCTGTATATGGCAGCCAGTATAAGTGGTGGAAGAAGAAACCAGCATGAACATCAACCCAGGGGAAGCTACTGGCAGCTTTCTCACATACCCACACTGGCCGAGACTGAGAATCGAACCCATGCGGACAGAGGTGAGACAGCACTGACTGGTAAAGACCAGCGCTTTAGACCACTTGGCCACCCAGAGCCCCTCACAATATTGTAAGCTCCTTTTAAATTTTTCTTTGTATTCCAGGGAAATAAATTATTTGTTCAATTTTACTTGTTAGTTTTTGCTGTTTCTGTTACTTAACTTAAGACGATAGTCTTAACACATTCAACAGGCCTTTGTCCATAATTCTTGAGAAAACTAAGAGACTAATCATCAGACCAAATCAGAATTTGATGAAATGGTCTACAGTATTAATGACAACAATCCTCAGGAATTTCCTGGAAGACTTGTTATTGGAATATGGAATTACACATCTTGAAAATTTAAACTGACTGCAAAACCTCCCTTATCAACTGTGTTTAGAAACAGTCTCCATATCTCCATTCTGAACCATAGTGCCTGAATGAAATGATTAAGAGGTTAGGTTTCTGACTGGCTGAAGGATGCTACTGGCCTTAATAGCAGCAACAACAGTCTTGAATAAAATTCTGGGAGTTTACATCTGTATTGATCAATACTGCCCTTTTGTGTACAGACTATTTCTCACTGCAGAATGTCAGTTCTGAACAGGTCTCTTGGGATGTCTGCAGAAAAGGAAGCCCTGAACAAAGTGGGTGGTGGGTGGTTGGAAGCAGATGCTGAACATGATCAGAAGGCCCTCTAAGACAATTTTAAAATCATTGATTGTTCTGGCCAAGTTATCCCATTCTGTGCTAAAGTGTTTGAGTCCTCCCCCACTGGGATATTTGAAAAAGGTGCAATGAATATGTCATCTTTTTGGTGGGAACAAGGCTGGAGTGGAGAAAAACAGGGACAAAAACAATCCATATCTCAACACATTTTGTTCTCACTGGACCCTGGAAACTGATTTTGGCAGCAGAAAGAGCATGTAGGACAGTTTTCCTGTTTGAGTGAGAGTCCTTCCTCTTTCTTAATTGAGGTCTGAGTTCTAGAATCATGGGATTGTGCAAGGTTTGCCTCTCTGGCAGCCTGTTTCAGAACTTTCTCATGGAAAATGCAGATCGGATAATAAATGCTAAATGCAGGTGCAGCTTTACAGAGTTCTTTAAGAAAGGACGAAGTGAAGAGAAAGCATCTCTTTCCATGAGCTTAAGTTTGCTGGTGATGTTCTGGAACTGACAAAACCATCAACAACCAAGTCAAACATGTATCTTACTGAAACAATACTACTAATTTGTGTGTCAAGAAAGGAATTATGGTTCATATGAACTGATGCAGATTTTGGCATTCCCAGGCCTTCAATGTCCCTATCGATGACTGAGATCTAAGTCTGAACAGGCATATGCATCTGACAGTAAACCTTGTTAAAATTAGATGGTAATCAACTATTGCAAAAATAAAGGTCTGTTAACAAATAAAGGTCTGGGTATTGAAGCTGCCTCTCCAAATGATGTAATAAATAAGCAACTCAACTAAATTGTGGCAGCACTTGGAATGTCAGGAGGTCTTCCTTGGCCAACAGATTAATAAATAAGGGACTTTGTACTTTGCAACTGATGGCACAAGAGCAGGCAGGCACAACTTAATTGATCAGTGCATAAATGGCTGATTCTTCTCAAACCTTCATCTGATCTTGCATGGATGAGGGAATTTGTCAGCATGAGTCATTGTACAGTGATGAATAGGGTGACACAGACACCTCCTGCAATGCATATCACTATCACGGAGTTAACTGTCAATGGTTTGGAGATGGTATCTGGCATCTAGGACTCTATCATCTCCATAGCTGGTACTGGATTGGGAAGCAATGACAGAACTGAAGCTGTGTGAACCATCAACGGTCCATAATTGATAACAAGCATCTGAGACTTGAACATCACTGTTGCTGGTGCTGGGTTGGTACACCATAATGGGCTACAATGAAGTTATCTAATGTGAATTCATAATGGCACCAGACCAACATGAATCTATAATGCCACCAGGGTGACTCTGGGCTGTAATGGCACACACTGACATGGACTTGTAACGGCATCTGGCAGGGATTTACACATTTTGTGAAAGTCAGCTTGCCCAAAGCAAACTGTCTGGAAAATTGAACTTACCCTTGGAACATCTGAGCTTGCCCCAAACATAATATCCCAAGATCAGTAAATTATGAAGATAAAAAAATATTGTATATTAAAAAGAAATCATGTCAAATTTTCTTTTACTTTTGTTTTCATCTTTGTTGGAACCTTAAAATTACATACCCATAATTAAAGTTATCCAAACATATATATGTAAACAATACATGTAGACAGGTATGAAGATTAGAAACAGTTAGAATGGATAGAGACAGAGAGAAAGCTAGACTGTAATGATTTATTTAAACTTAATAGTGTATCCATTTACTTAAAAATTATCATCTAGTCACCTTGAAATTGGAGACAAACATCAAAATACTTGACATTCCAAATTTGGAGAATGAATTGAGAACATGTATTTTTGTCCATTTAATTGTTTGCCAAGCAATAAGTTTGTATCAGCTTCCTGTGATTATCACATAAACAAGAGATAATAAATACTGCTTGTGGGTGCTACATTTTCATTAGTCTGATAAATCAACGCCCCAAATCTGTGTTGACACTGATGGACGATATGTCGGTCTGATGTCACCTATTCATTATAATGTGCAATTTTGCTGCAAGCAAATCTTTCCAGAACAAACATGCATACACTTTAGACACATCCTGGTAATTTGTAACAGCCATATTGAGCGTGAAATTCAAAATGGCCACAGGACAGATGGTTGTGCTATTCCACATGGATTTACAAGTCACCAAATACAGGATCTGCTCTGGAAATATAAGGTTCAGCAAAAGAACCCTTGAGCCAACAGTAGCTCCACAGCCGTGAGAAATACTGGTAAGTGTATTATATGTACACCAATGTGTGCAGCTAAAAATGGCTGCAAATTTGTGCAGCTTTTAATGAGTAGGTGATATCAGCCCCTAAACAGAAGATTAATATCATCACGGGTGAGGGGCTGATTTATTGGCCTACATTTTCATGTTGTCAATCATGCTTTGAACAAAATCCTCTGGTGGTAATCATTATAGCCATTAGCCTTTAATTTACAACAAAACTGCCAAAGAAATCTCACAAGTTGTATTATTAACAATTAACATCTACTCAACACAGAATCAGCATCAAACCACTCTTTGAACAGCAGATTGTTTAGAATCTGCAATCTGACAAACAGCCCAAGGCTAATTTAGGACCTAAAAGTCAGTGAATCCCAGATACATACAAATATTACAATTAAAATGTAACTGCTAAGTAAAAATAAAAATATTTTTTCCTTATTTGTCAAAAGTTGCTTCAAGTAGTAAATATTCAGATTATCATGTCTGCATGAGAAAATACTAGACTGACCTTGACAATGATGACAGGATGGAAATGACACAAAAGATGAAAGAAAATGCATCCAGTTATGTAGAAGAAGAATGCACTACATGCAGATGCGAAATAAAGATGCTGATGTACATACTGTGGCAAGATGATACCATACAAAGCTGGAATTGGTTCTATGGGTACTTCCAATATCTGGTCTGATAATGGAGGCAAGGACAGGGATGAAGCTGTGCACAATGACCATGATGATATAACCCATTTGATGTTTTTTTTTGTTACTGGTGAGCTGTCCACATTCAAAGTTTCTGCTAGTAAAAAATTCTTAACTGAAGTAAGAGTGTTGGCAATAATTATGGCATCCTCATCTTTGATGGCGCATTTCATTGCAACCTCACCAGTACAAGGTTGTTTGACCAAGATCACAGCATACAGCTTCCATGAATCAAGTGCAAATTTTGTATGTATAATCTGAATCACACCCCATACACTTCAAACATGCAAACATGGTTAAGTACAAATGGAAAATGGCTTTTAATGGTCTCCAAAAGAGTTTGTTTCCCAACACAAACAGAAGGGATAGAATTTAGCACCAATCCAAATATCCAATGGATCATTACTCTTGTTCAGGCAGACAACTCAGCTCTTCTGTGGATTTATACTCTGAAGATATTATGTTAGGGTAACATATTTGAAGAAGTCATGATAGTCAATTTATTCTCAGCATTGAAACACTTTTTCACACTATCGCAAGCACATCTAGTCTTATTTTATGGAAAGCAAAAACGGTTTTACAAAACACATGATGTGCCCCCTGAGATAAACTGTTAAATATAACAAAAAGGGTACAACCCCATTATCACATGAACCCAACCATGGATATGACCAAAAGACAGGAATGAAACAGAAAGTAAGGGAAGTATATGATGCTGATATTATATATTCATATATGACTTGTTTTTAACAGTAACTTTAACACATAGGTTAGATCATACCGAGGAAATGGGCGCTAAGTGTCCTTCCCAAGGACACAGAGAGACAGAAAACCTGGGCCAGCCTAGGTAGGTATTGAATCCCAAATCTGGCTGTAACCAAACAAAGTATTCTACTATTTTACCTAATGGACCCATCAAAGTACATAATCCATGTGCCAGAGTGATATTAGGTAATAGGTTAGAACAGGAAGAGGTCATATTCCAAATATACATTTAACTCTTGACTCCATGACCCACACTGGATCATAACCACACAACAACAGTGGGATTTAGAAAATGGGGAAGTATGGGATGATATAATACTCAACTATCAATTGAGTGGGAAATTATTAAACAGCACAAAAAAATGAATCAAAAGTTAACCAAACTGCTTAACCCCATTGCTCTATCATGGGACCTAACCCAGTCATTAAAAAACTATCAAAGAAAGTGAAACTGGGATCATATAATAGCCCAAAACTTGTTGTGAACTGGATAAAAATGAGAACATTACAGATGGAATCAAATTTTCATCAAAAGATGTCCTATACACTGACCCCATCACAGCATGCAAGCGCTTGACCCAGCAGTAGGAATAGTAATCCCATCATAGAATACAAGTGCTTGACCCAGAGGTAGGAGTAGTAACCCCATCATAGCATGCAAGTGCTTGACCCAAAGGTAGGAGTAGTAACCCCATCATAGCATGCAAGTGCTTGACCCAGAGATAGGAGTAGTAACCCCATCATAGCATGCAAGTGCTTGACCCAGGGATAGGAATAGTCAAATTAATAAACTTGGCATGTGAGGATGTTATATTCCAAACATGAAGTGAACTGGTTATTGAAATTTAAGTGTGAGGATGTTATATTCCAAACATGAAGTGAACTGGTTATTGAAATTTAAGTGAAGATAAATAATTTAACTCAAAACTTTCAAATCTGAGTTTCTTTCTAGCTTGTGTTGTTTCTGTCACCTCAAGAATTACCTCACACCACCATGTAAGCCATGCAGTGTGCTTCATTCATTGCACCCTCTTTATAATGATGTTAATGAGGGCCTTATATTGAGGTATTCTCTTACAAGACCATGTCAAAATAGAGCCAAAAATCCCCCCCCCAAATGTATTTCATGGTATAGATTCACAATCAATTTGTTCTCAACTGCCTAGAACTATAATCATGTGCAATAAATCAAGTAACAAGAAAAAAACTAAATTTAACCAATTTAATGGGATCCCTCACCTTAAGTCATGCTGGAGGTTAGAAGTATACAGTGGGTTGAAGCTACATAGAAAAGGAATCTTGTCATTGTATACCATACAAAATTTATGATGCTAGATGCATAATAGCACTGTAAAAAAACTACCTCATTATAATGCTTTCCACGGGAGTATTAGAATATACTTCCTTACAATGAAGTACATGATAAACTACTCCCTCAGTATAATCTTGTCAAGGGAAGCCAAAGTATACTGTCTTATAATGAAGTCCATGATACAGGATTCCCTCTCTGTATAATGCCAAAGTACACTACCTTATTATGAAGTATCAAGTACATTATACATACATATACATATACATGCATATCTATATATATATATATATATATATATATATATATATATATATATATATATATAAAACTATAACTATAACTTCAATACTACACAATGAAATGGGATCCATGACTATACCTTCGTTATAATAGGAATTGTGTTATAATGAAAACCCTTATAATGAAGGAGTGATATTTAAGCCACGAGCTACTTGTACCAAATAACATCTTGTTACTGTCTGAGTTTCATTCATGTCAAATGAAAATGAGTTTACATCAGGGGTCTCAAACTCAAACCACCCTGCGGGTCGCATGAGGGCATTTTCAATGGCCCAAGGGCCGCACCACCTTTGTAATCTCTCATGATACCATGTGATGCCAATCATTTTGCGGGCCACAGGATATGGCTTGGCAGGCCGCATGCGGCCCACAGGCTGTGTGTTTGAGACCCCTGGTTTACATGATCATATACACAATAACGCCCCCCCCCATATGATTCTGGTCAGACAACTACCCATGTCTCATTGCGGACCCTAGCACTCCCCCCATGGTAAAAAAAAAGTCAGATTAAATACATATATAGTTTTTCAAAAAATGACCAGCTTACCCTAATTTTAAAACCAGTGCAATAGGAAATATTTTTTGAGCCTAATGGTTTTGCATTACATAATGATATTGCTATGTAGCATTTCCAAGTGTTAAGCCACATTATGAAATAACATCATGATACTAATAAAGGAATGTTATGTTAAAATGTTATTAGAACATGTTGTACAAGTAACATGAAATAAATAAAGTTTATTTTTTGCAATGTCATAAGTAACTTATTACCGTTAGATTCAGGATCTGGCTGTGGTTTTTCCCTCACGGACTTTTTACCCTCTAGAACCCTCTGAGTATGAAGCATTCCCCGAGTGTGAACATGATACGCCTGTATAGAAATGAAGACATTCTAAAGAGTTGAATACTCTAACGAGATACATACTTTATGAATTATGAAAGCATTTCTTATAATTATGAAAAATTTCTTACAATTTAAATTCAAATTAAGTTCTTTATTCAGAAAAGGTAATTATATCCTGTGCTGCAGTGCCATAGCTTTAAATGCTGAAAAAAAATAGGATGAAATGGGTTGGCCTTTAAATCTATGGAACAATACATAATGAGACTTTATTATTTTGGGGTCTAAAATTGAATATTCTAAATATCACTATGTATTCCAATATATCTTTCACACCCGTCACTTTTTGTACATAATCACTCTATACGAAATCATTATTTTTTTATTTACATAAATTTTTCCTTCATGGAAATTTGTTCTGTTACTCAAATTATAAATTTTTTTTGTTCAAATGAAGTCTAAAATTTGAGGAAAAAAACTATATGCAAATAATATATTAAAGATGGCCGAAACAAAAACATTGTTTACTGACAATGTGTTTTAAAATTTTATTGTGTGATATTTTTCTGCTTATTTATTTTGAAAATTGTTTTGTGAAGACCAATGTGTAGAAAAAGCATTTAGTTTTCAATATAATGTATGCTATCACTACTTGCAAACAATAAAGACCCTGCTGTGTTGTTGCCAAAAAATAAGACATTTTGTTGTTTCTTCTATAGATTACTTCTAACAAACAACACAGACCCAGATCTGCTGGAACATTACGCAAAGACAGATCTCAGTCTGTGCAATTTGCAGCTGGACTCGACTTAAAGGTGAGTATATACAGTAATTAACTGCTACAAGAACTCTGACTTCTGAAGCTCTAAATCATCATCTCTTGATCTTTCCAATTAATAAAATGTAGCTAAACTTGAAATTATAATAATAACTTGAACCATTTTGTAAATCATCAGATATAAATCTTTCCAATCATATTAAAATAATCCACACAACCATCTTTCATACACAGCTAAATTTGGATACAGCGCTGACAAATATTTACAGCAATGTATATATTCCATTCCACTAATCCTAACCCAAATCATAATGAAATAGATTCTGTTATTAAAGTCAAACTGTTTCCTTTTTTTTTCACTATGTAAAAGACACTGTTTCTACATAGAAATAAAAGCCATCAGTAAGTCAAAACAATTTGGGAAACAATCTGGATACAATGAACTAGTTTGATTATTTCTCAGCTACATTCCATTCGACTGGCCAATTTTTAGTATACTGTACATACTTGCATATGAGTAAAATCAAATTACAAAGACCCAGATCTACCATTGCATTACTGACCAGCAGATCTGGCTTGATGCAGTTTGTTAGGAGTAATCAGTAGAGAAAGCAGCATACACCCTGATCTGATATATATTAGGTAACAGCAAATCTGGATCTATATTATTTGTAGTTGGGTGTGACCACTATGTAAACATGTATGGTAAGTATGTGAAGCTTGTGTGAATTCACTCTGACATCAGTTGACATCTGTGACCTCAAAAATTCTTGCCTCAAAAAGCATAAAATCATTACAAATTTAATCATCTATTTAAGGAGGTCCCACATTGAATCCCATCCTTTATCCAGCACAACAAATTAAATCAAGGACCTCCCCACCCCATTTAAATCCCACGCTTTAACCAGCACTACAAGTTAAATCATCTCATTATGGAGGACTACCCGCCTCCTTGAATCCCACCCTTTATGCAGTTCTACAAATTAAATCATCTCCTTATGGATGACTCCCATTGAATCCCATCCTTTTTCCAGCATACACATTAAATCACCTCCTTATGGAGGACATTCCCTTCCTTGAATCCCACCCTTTATCCAGCACTGTTAATTCTGTTAAGTGGCCTTTGTAAATAAGTCATTTCAAGTCAAATTGGATGAAATTCTGTTAAGTGGCCTTTGTAAATAAGTCATTTCAAGTCTTTGTCAAATTGGGGGAAATGCTATTAAGTGGCCTTTGTAAATAAGTCATTTCAAGTCAAATTGGGTGAAATTCTGTTCAGTGGCCTTTGTAAATAAGTCATTTCAAGTCAAATTGGGTGAAATTCTATTAAGTGGCCTTTGTAAATAAGTCATTTCAAGTCTAATTGGGTGAAATTCTATTAAGTGGCCTTTGTAAATAAGTCATTTCAAGTCAAATTGGGTGAAATTCTGTTCAGTGGCCTTTCAGTTATTTCTGCCATATTAGACAAAGGAACAATATCAACTGAACTGTGAGAACAAATTTGAAAGACCTTTGTGATAAAATGCTTCTGTAAAATTCTGTAAAATTATGTCTAAATTGGACAAGTGGTTGTTGAGAAGTTTCAAATAACAACTGTGATTGATTATGCACAATGGAAGCTGCATGACAAAGGTTTACACCATAAGCACTTGACCTTATGGCAAGGTGAGCCAACAAAACTATTAACATCACCACACCATTAAAAAAGTGAATTCAGTATTATGTTTTGCTTAACATCAGCCTTACAATAAGCTGCTGTCTACTGTTCTTTAAAACATCTATCTATGGAGATCATGCAATTCTTTCTCTGTTGGGAAATCCTGGAGAAAACTATTGGGAAACTGACATTATTGCATTTCAAAAATTTCTTTCACCTATAAATATAAAACAATATAGCCAACTTTTCTTTCTATCATTAATTCTTGAAAAATCTTTATCAAGAATATCTTGCATTTAAATAGGTTAAAATATTATTACACTGAAACCACCATACTTTATTAAAGGGAACATCTTGATATTATACCATGATTTCCAGGAACAGAGTTCCTGTTTAATTTTTTCTTCAGGGACTATGCTAGGGGACAATTCGGATGAAAAACATGCTCACTACCATGAAATTTCACTTCAACAAGCCGTGAAAGCAAAGTTGAAATTTTCTTGCCACAATTCAGTGCCTGCCCTCACCCTTCACATTCCTCACTGATATTCTGAACAAAATAGTGAATCTACTGTGGCTTGTTAGTTATAAAGGAACTTGTATATTTATAAATGTAAGAAAGAAGATATCTTTGCAATCTACTTTTCACTGATTTTGTAACTAAGGCCATAAACTATGTATGATTTATAATTTTACTGCTTGATATACAAATAAGAAACGACTGAAAATCCAAATACTCTGCTGCTAAAAGCTTTTAGACAAATAACAAGATCAATTAATTTTCCAATACTTCACCTTAAAATGTAGTAGTTTGTGATGAATTTCGTACAATGAGTATAAGTAACCTATTTTCAAGAATAGTCATCATTTTCAAGTTTACCATCTAAGAAAGCAATAACATTTTCACAAAGTGTGATAAGTATTTTGTGCATTTCAAGAATGCTTAATTTCAGAGTTAGTAAAACACTAATTGTTGAAAAATTGTACATGCCTTTAACTCTTACTCAATTCCTCCTATTTTCCCTCTTACTCAATTCCTCCTATTTTTCCTCTTACTCAATTCCTCCTATTTTCACTCTTACTGATTACTTCAACTAATATAGACATGAAGGAAAAGATCACCCAGACTTTGGAGTCCAGCATGGTTCCTGCCTTTAAAGTGATTATTAAGATTCCCAACTAATCCTTATGAAAGGGATGAACAAAAACATTTACGGATTAACAGCGTGTAATTCTGTTAACAGTTTTTTCAAACAATTCTGATCTCTCATTTATTGGTCTTCAATTGTGTACCTGTGTTGTTTTGAATTCCAAGTCACAATATTCACAGTAGGCTGAGTTGTCTTCCTCTGAGCTGCTGCCTCCAGCTGACTGCCTCGACATGTAATTACCTGGTATAGAACATGCATAGAATATAGCATCTAAAGAAAACATCCATGCACAGTATGGGGATGGAAGACTAACCCATCAGGATAGTTAGTAAAAAAAAAATTAACAATCACAGAAGAAGGCAACACATACTCAATTAAAAGTCAAACACAACTGCAAACAACATAGACACAGACCTGCCATTGTATAATGCACCAGCAGACTAGGGTCTATGTTGTTTATTCTACTGATTACTTCTAACAAACTGCATAGACCCAGATCTGCCAGCACATTATATGATTACAGATCTGGGTCTATGCAGTTTGCAGTTACTATTACATCTTATGTTTAGTGCACTATCAGATGTCTAATTCAGGTTGGAACTTGGGTCTTAAAGAAAAGGCTCAAAACTGAAGCCAATCGGAGTTTAAAACATTCATATTCTCATCAAAGTCAACCCATTTACCACTAATTCTGCATTTTCATCACCCTGGCATTCAAAACTACCTGAGTCAAAATCACATTGCAAGGCCATACTAGGAAGTAAAGGTTAAATGTTTTTCATGACCTTATTTTGTTTTGTCTGTTCAGACTGTGCATTCAGTTTTTGATGTTAAACATAAGGCAACTACCTGTAATGCTGGATGATGAAAAGGAAATACTCTGCCTACAAAGAATTAGAAACAATTGGTATGTACTCACTTCTATGTCTAATCCAACTGCAAACAACACAGACAGACCCTGATTATGAACTGCATAGACCCAGATCTTCTGTAGCATTATGTGATGGCAGATCTCGGTCTGTGCAGTTAGCTGCTAGATTCAATTTACAAACAACTATATAAGGTATAAAGTAAGGTTTTTCTGATCTGTAATGTTATTACATTATATAATCACTCTACATATCTGATGTAATGTTATTACACCATATAATCACTCTTCATGCCTGATGTTATCACAATGTTTTTGTTTAAGTGGCAGTATATTCCCACAAAATTCCACTCCTAAAGATGGATCAAAAGTCAGAACTATTATGTATACACATCTATACACCCAACTCATCATATCACATGATTTTAAATCTCACTCTTTAATAATAAATAAAAGAGTTGCCTAATACTGAGAATGAAAGCAAATGTCTGGATTGGCTGGATCAAAACAATATCTGCCTTTCCTCCCAAAAAATAGCACAAGAATAAGAACTGTCATTGAACTGGCTTTGTTAATTATGTATACCTCTACCCATCTGTCCTCTTCTTCCTCCTCTTCTTCCTCTGTCTCTTCCTCTTTCTCCTCCTCTTTCTCTTCCTGTTCCTCTTTCTCCTCCTGTTCTTCTTCCTCCTCCTGCTCCTCTTCCTCTTTCTCCTCCTGCTCCTCTTCCTCTTTCTCCTGTTCCTCTTCCTCTTACTCCTCCTGTTCCTCTTATTCCTTGTGTTCCTCTTCCCCTTTCTCCTGCTCTTCCCCTTTCTCCTGCTCTTCCTCTTTCTCTTCCTCTACCTCCTCCTATCCCTCTGCTTTCATTTCCTCCCCTTCTCCAATTCTGATCTTTACTTCTGACCTGGAATGAAATGTTTCCCTTTCCTCTCCCTCCTCCGCTGTCACTCTGATGTCTGAAATTTTGACCCCCTCCTCTACCTCGGTTGACTCTAAATGGATCATACCTAAAGTTACCTTGGTTTTTGCGTTGAAAATGCTCACCTTGACCTTTACCAATCTGCATTCCAGCGCTTCTCTCATCTATTTAAGAAAAGAAAAGGAAAGATTAAGTTCGCAAAGCAATCATATCATTATATTTAAAGTTTCAATTTAACTGTGTCCTTTAACCAAAGTCTCAAGGTTCACTAGACCAGTAGCAAACTTCACTTTCTTTTCAATGAAGCAAACACTTTTTACACTAATAAGGAAAACAACAAGCAATTGATTATTTACCTGAATTGATTCAAATTGTACTTTAATGAAATTCATCCTTTGTTCCTTTGGCAAACCATGTTTCCTTGATCTTAGTAAGTAAATTTAAAAGTCTTTCAAAAGAAAAGAACATTGTTATTTTTATTTTTATTACAAACTAAAAATATAAAATATAAAATTTAAAATAATTTATGACTAACGGTCCCGAAAATATTAAATGTCATTAATAATTCATATACATGTGAAAAAATTAAAAGCAACAAAGTTTTCCAGCATTTTAATATAGCAATATGATTTTATAGTGTATAATGACATTGGTTGGTTTTTGTTCAACAACAAAAGGAAAGGGTCTAATTTATTGTATCTATTTAAAGTGTTACTTATTATATTTCTAATTATCCTTCATCAGCTTAAATTACAGATTAATTATTCAACTTTGTGATTAAAAGTCCTAATGAAAGGTTACTTCTATTGCTTTTTATTAGCAAACTGGCATGTACATGATGCGTTTTATCAAAATTCTACTCAATGGTTTTGGTGATGTCATTAAATGGTTTTTCTGTGTTAAGTCAAGGTGGCCATATTTGATGGATGATTAGCATCATATGTCAAAATATAAAAGGTCTTCATTCCAGGATGGTGTCAAATTTGGCTAAATTCTGTTCAAGTGTTGAGCAATTTTTAAGAAGTATTTTTTAAGCTGATCTATTTTAGTAATGGTGGCTACATTTAACAGTAGATTACATCATCTATATAATACTGAATGCCACCGAAATCAGGATGCTGTCTCTCAAATTGGTTCAAATTCTGTTGTGTGCATTTTGAGAATAAGTAATTAAAAGTTTTCTATTTTTAGTAAAGGCAGCCATATTAGAAGGTTGATTGACAGCATCTGAACAAATCTGAAAGACCTGTCATTTACATTTGGTCAAATTCTGTTGAACAGATTTTTAGAAGAAGCTATTCTTAGCTTTTTTTCTCCTGTTTTTAGAAATGGTTGTCACATTTGAAGGTAGATCAGAAACATGTTAACACATCTGAGACAGCATTTTCCACAGGATTTTGAAAGTTGCTGTCCAGAACTGCTTCCTTGAAAGAGTTGCAGTCCCAGCATTGAAACTTTTCTCTTGCATTAATTTAGAACATTATGATTGTATTGTTATGACATCAATATATGTCATCTGTAAAATATTTAGTATTATAATAAATAAATGAAAAATTAAGTGATTGAAATACATGATCATTGTCATTGTTTGTGATGTTACAATGAACAATTCTCTATGCATTTATCCTCTCATTCTTTAACTTTGTGCACAGCTAGAAGGAATCAAGGAAGAGATTACACTTTATTTCCTATATTAATTTACCTAATTCACTTAATCCCATTTCAAATCAATAATTTTCAAAGACAGTGAAAGAAAACACAAAGGAACATATTCCATTAACCTTTTTTCATTTTATCTTAAATAACACAGCATACTACATTCACTTTTTTCTTCAACAAACTCCTTAAGTTCGGGACCTTCCTCCTTCCTCCTTATCAATTTTGTTCATTTCTTATTTCAGACATCGATGACCATTTGTCTTGACTCGATTATGTTGCACTTGGACAGTTCAGTGTTCGTTGGGTTACTTTTGCATTATTCCTTTCACAGTGTTAGAACACCATGTGCATAAAGCTAATAATGTTCCATTGTTTTTTTGGCCCATGGGAGTGTCTTATTCCATAATTCATTTCATGAATCTCTCAGTAGCTTTTGTATTCTGTTTATTTTATCAGCTAAATACAAATTTCTGTCAGCTAATCTCTTGGAATCATGCTCATCTTATTATGACTGTATGGTCTTAAAATAAGCAATAGAAAAGAGTGAGAACCAGCAAGTTTTGTAAAATTCAACAAATAATTTATTTCCCTATAAATACAAACTAGTGAAAATGTAAAAAAAAAAAGGAACTTACGGCATTGTGAATTAAATCCCAAATAATCCTAGAATTACAGACACCAGTCCTAATTCTTAAAGTTCTGAATATACGTTAGTAGAAATCCAAGTTAAATAAAACAGTGGCAGTGTTGATGTGCCTGCGGTGGCTCAAGTAGTGGTGATGTGCAAACAGTCTTTCGTTGGATCACAATAATACATTATAAATTCAAGTCTCTATTTTTGATGAGCACTTTGTATTTCCAGTTAATCAATAATTTGAACAAATAAAATATCAGTCCAAATGAACTACTGGACACAACAATAATACAATGGATTCTGCTCAGATCTTAAAGCATGCATGAATAATTTCTAGAAAAACAAGATTATATAGTCCTCTACTTGACTTCAGGTCACAATTAACAATTTCTATAAAAAAAACTATTACCCAATGGAAACTTTCATTCTAGAAGGTTCCCAATGTTTACAAAATAAAATCTTAGCTATAATTACAAGGTCTGTAACTTAAATTATAACACAGAATGTGGACCAGGTATATTTATAGGTGAATTCCAATAACCTTGACCCAGACCCAAACATGTTGACTTCTATTAATAATGATGCTAATATTAAACCCATATTCATAGAGAAAATATTGGCTATGTATTAGTTGTTTACAGAATAAAAAAAATCAATGATTCAGGTCAGAAAGAAAATGAACTTTATTTTGGACAAGTTCAAGTTAAAAATCCATAGCATATCATGAAATTATTAAAAAAAATTAAAAAACTAACAAGCAATGCAAATCAAATATACATAACAATCACAACCTTGCACTTGGCACCAAAGAAGTTATGCAGTTACCAATAAAATATGACACATATTATATCACTTGAAAATGACAGTATATCTCTGTACATGACACAAAAACAGCTGATCTTATGATGACTTATGATGATTAACATGGAAGTTCATATTTTTCCAAGACAATAAATAAATTCCAAATTCTAGGATATGTTGTTCTAAATATGGTATACAATAGCATGATAGTGTTCCAAACATTGCATAAGGATTTTTTAGTATGATCAATTAAAACTGAGCTGAGTAATGCTATCAAATACAGGTGTCAAATCATATGAGTGTGTAATGAGTCTTCTGATGATAAATATCAAATATAATTAGCCACTAACAATTGATTAACATGTCTTAATCTCCTTATCTGCTATAAATCTAACCTATGCAGCTTCATCTAATCCTATTAAAAGCACTTGAACTTTGATAGCCCTCAAACTACATGACTGATACTCACTTTGTAAAAACAGACCAAATAAAAGATAATTGTACCAAAATAAAATCTTGCATACTGAGGACTCAGCTGTTAGAATTTGTATGCATCCAAAAATGAAAAATAAGCATACTTTTCCACAGATTTTGGCATCCTGGAGAACAATGTGATAAGCTTCATTTGATGCTTTGTCAAATTTGGTCAAATTCTGCTGAGTGGTTTATGGCAAAAGTGAGGTTATGATATGGAGTTACAGAAATAATATAATCTAAAAACTGATCATCTGATAGTGTGTGTGTGTGTGTGTGTGTGTGATTTGGATTATTAAACTAGCTTTAAAAAAATTTCAGTCATATCGCTATGATGTCTGCAGTGTGGCAGTTTATAGTGATGTCAAGCAATGAGGCATCATGCCGCAGACATGTAGCATGATGTCCCACCCAGTCACATTATCTGACACCAGGCTGACCAGTCCGAACACTAACCTCTTAATGCTGAGAGCCAAGCGAGGCAGCTGCTAGTATCATTTTTATAAGTCTTTGCTATGACTTGTCCAGGGTTCAAACCCAATACCTCCTGCATCTGAGGCAGATGGTCAAACCACTAGGCCACTGGAGCGATCCATATGATATTTTGTAATAATACATACAAGATTATTCACTGAAGTCCTTTGAACTAGTTCATTACAGTATATTATCAAAGCAGTGACACAGCAACTGCCATACAACACCTGCAACTGCATGGAGGAAGCCTTACTATCAACAACTTTTATTTATTGAAAGAAGGCCCCAAAATTAAAGCTGAGGCGGTCTTGGGGGAGAGAATTTCTTGCTAAGCTACTATATGAAAATTTCAGCAGCTTCATAATCCATTTAGGTTTTCATATGTAATTTTGATTCCTGAATTGAACTTTGAACGAATGTTCTCTTTCTTTATGCAACTGCCTGCAAGCAATATGGCATTTGGAGAGGTTTATGGTAACAAATCTTGTTTTATAGAAACATGGGTCTATTATAAAACACACGATTTTTGGAAACACACTAATTTCTCAAAACTCATGCTGAAAAGTCAATGGAATGCACTAAATTATGCATTAGATTTGTAAGCCATACCATTATTTCTTTGTTAAATTGCTCAAAATATTTAGAAAGTTCCTTCTTTTTCTTAAATGGAATAGTGAATGGTGAATTTCCAAATTAAATATATAGTTCTAGATTAGACTGTAAGATAGAAGAACAATAAAACAGCTGTAGCTGTTTAATAAACCAATTAATTACAAAATTTTAATTTTCAATATATAAAGCACTGCTAAGCAATAATTTATTTATATTATTCTTCATAAACAGGTATAAAAAATGTTTACTTCTACCATGTCAATAGTTGAAATGAAAACAACTGCAGCACATTTAGAAAACTTCATACTCTAATAATCAATGTCATTTTCTATATCAATGAATAATGCAGTGTTCCCAAGGCATTCCATACCATGAAAAGGGGGTGGGGGTGGTCAAAACATTGTAAAGGGACGAAGGAATATTATTGCATACAATTCACTAGTAGTGACCAAAAAAATTAGATAATCTTTTTTGCTTTGAGAATTATGTCGCCTTAACTTTGTAGAATGTACTGTACTATCATCTTTTCCTTGGACACTTACATTATTACCATAAAAAGTTTTATCATGTGCACAAGTAACTCATTAAAACATTAACATTTTTGAATATCTGGTTATCCTGAAATGTGCTACACCATGTAATTTTCTATTCTCGATCTTGCTCTCCTTTATCTAAAGTGTTCAATTATTACAACCAGCATTGATTATAATACCTGTATTTTCTTTTTTTCTTTTCCAATATACAAATCATTAATTAAACCAAAAACTGTGTACTTGCATAAATTTAGTCTCTTGTCATTAATTCAACCTCAAAAATATATTCCTCTAGCAGCTGTCAAACACCTGACATTTTAACTTAGCTGACGACAAACCTTTAATGTTTTAATTGCCAGATATGTTGTTTTAAAATAGTTGTGCTTTGCCATGTTACAGTTTTTATCTCTTATAGACCATTCTTAATGAGATCCTCATGAATATTAATGTATCGCGAAAACGAGGCTAAGCTAGGCAGATCGCGACTATAGTGCATATAATATATTATGTAGATTCCTTTTGCGAGAGAATATATTATATTGATCGTGGCTGTAATGGATGTAATGTATTCTATAGAGATTATTTCCTTTTGCATAAGAATATTTTATATTGTAGAATTACCACTGTATATATTATAATGACGAAAACTTACTCGATATGTCCATTCTCTTAAACGTAAGTTGATTTACGTCCTATCTTGAGTGTCCTTTTTCTCTACAGCACACAAAATACAAGTTAACGATAGAGAAAACAAATTATTTAAAGCATGAATTTTGTTTCTGATCAGGTATGGTTTAAGTGTACAGCTATGATCAATGAATACTGTGGTCAAAACACATGGTCAGAATAAAACATTTACAAAATGTGCAGTGACACAAACTGCCCTTTTAACCAACCACAACCCCCAAACCAGTAGAGACTTTGTGGTGTGCTTTAAATAGTTTTGGGTACATGTTGGTATGCTTGCATTTTAATTTGTATCAGAAGTACACAACCTGGTTGTTGCTATGGTGCTTGCTGCTTTTAGTGCCTGGGGGTGGGAAGGACTGGGATTTTCCCTTTAAATGAAATATGTTTTTCTTTCCTGAATCATTTGTCAACTGACAATATGGATATACGATTTTATTCATACGAACACATTTGTTTTTGGTTTCAATAACAGACTGGCAGTTATATATTTACCCATAAAACAGCAGGATTATTTGTTCAAAGCTGTTTGAAAGCCATTCATATATATATATATATATATATATATATATATATATAAAACATCAAAGCATCCTTTCCCCAAACACACAAATTGGCCCCTTATATTTGTGAACTTCTTCATTGATTGCAATTAATATTATTTTTATGGTGTTGATTCATGGATGAATTTTAACACCCAATATGTAAATGCAGACATTAGATAAAGTAAACATAATAGGGAAGAATCGTGTCTAAACAATATAAAATTTTGTCATTTTATGTATGGGATATTCTGTTAATCTGTTTATTAAAATAATTTTCTCTTTAATTTTAACAAAACGTTTATCTGCCATAATTTGGTCCCCTGGTTCTAACAAATCTATAAGTTGGTGCCTAGCTTAGCCTTGCTTTGGATTCGTTGACCCAGGGTCCCATGAATACATGAATACATTCTGAGAATGGTCTAATGCCTGGTCACTGTTGGCATCGACATAACCATAGACGGGAAAAAAAGTTGTAAGAATTATTTTCAGAGCTTTTCTGTGTGAATAGCCTTGGCCATCTTTTATTAGCACAGTCCAGTGTCAGTGTGTCTGAGAAGTGATCTAAGGAACCTATATCACTACGTATGATTTGTTTTCTTCTTTTTTCAACATTAAACTTGCATCAGCCACCTATGTGCTGCACCTGGTACCACAGGAGTCTGCAGTTTTATCAATAAAGCACGACGAAATTTCTGACAACATGAAACCACCTTATCGGTATTATAAATTACTTATGTTAATTCATAATACCGATAAGGTGATTTCATGTTGTCTGAAATTTCGTCGTGCTTTATTGATAAAACTGCAGACTCCTGTGCTGGTACATTCGCGATACTGTTTGAAACCCGCTTAACGAACGTGCTTTTCCGAGAGACGGTGCGAGAAAATGTATTAGCCTAGCAAGGAATCGGCGGGGTGTGAGATTTTGAACAGCTTCAGTCTGTTACATTGTGTTGATTGGGAGAAGGGAAGCATATGTTATTAATATTTTTTCCCATGGTTGCATTCTCAGGGCGAGTCTCTCGAAAACACGTTACAATATAGCGATTCACTGCACTGCCTGTAATGTAATAACTTTATATTTACAGATAACACAAGCTTTTGTGCAGTTTATCGAAATTTTCTATTATTCTAATTTATGCAAATATAACACTACCTTCAGTTTGAAAATAATTGCTGTAATCCATAACCAAATACCGAATGATTTTTTTTTTCTTGTTCAACCTTCGCGTGTAATGATACCACTTCCGGTACAGGAAAGCATACATTTGCAATTTGTGCAATTTACAAACGCTTCATAAGCAACCTTATAATTAGCTAACATTAGGCTCCAATCATGAGACCCGTGAGCTATTTTTAAGAAAACAATATTCTCCTCACACATCACAAGTTGTTACATGGATATCAACAGATATAGAAAAAGTGTTTAACAAAGGCTATTAAATGTTGAGATCTTAGCTTAATTACTGAATCAGAACATGTTCTGAAGTATACTGGTTGAAAATAATCTATGTCGTTTAAAAAAGAAATAATCATAACTAAGTTAAACACGTATTATTATAAATTATATGCATTAACATGTCATTTCAAATATTGATTTTGTAAACAACATAATATATAGCTAATATTTCTCTATGTTTATAGATTAAATATTCATATCATTATTAATGGAAGTAAACATGTTTACTTCTATCTGAATGTATGATATTAGTTTTTCACTTGAAAATTCCTAAAAGTTTTGACATCTGTGAATGTTTTAGAAAGGAGACTGACCTAAATCCTGGCTTTATCATTGTGTCTTGGCTTTTTATATCAATGTTGTCTACCAGAAAAATTAATCATTCTTAACTTATCATCGCGATGGAGTAGTAAGAGTAATTGAGGTTTTAAAACCAAAGAGGGTTTTAGGTCAGAAACCCTCACCCCCTCTAAAATAAATATATTCTGACATTATACACCACCTCAGAGACCCCCTCTCCCTCAAAAAACCACCCTCCTCCAAATTTTTATCTCAGAAAATGATGAAATTTTGAAACCCAAAGAGGATTCTAGACCAGAACCCTCACCCCCTCCTCAAATTTTGGAGAGATGAGGTTGGTCAGATAATCCAATGACATTTATTCATAATGATCTACTACTGTTATAACCCATATTTTATGATAATCTTTTTCATATGTGCTGACTCTCACTGGCAGAATATCTGTTAACATACTGTCAATAATACGAAACTCTTGTATTAAATCGTCCATATAATATTTTATACCACGCAAATAAGATCGTATCTGATCAAGTAATTTTTTATAAATGATACTTGCTGTTTTACAAGCATTTTTTTAGTCGCAAGTCGAGGTTCAATTTTTTTACAAGCTGTTGTAAGAAAAACATCAACACCGGATATTATTAACAAAAACAGATTTAATGATGCTCCACTTGAAATTATACCAGAACTAGTCATTAGCAGTGGTAAATATGATATTACTCGAAGTATTTTGCTATAGTATTTGTAACATTTTTTCACGCACCAAAGTTTTTTTTTATGATAATATCTGTAATATTGCATTAGTGCGTTCACATCTTGTTTTGGAATTTTATCTGAAATATGATTAAAATCAACTAAACTTTTTTTTCATTATATAATATTTGTTTACAGATTTTATACAATATTAAAAACTCTAGTGCCAGTCCCTGGGTTTGTATCATTATACTTAATGACGTTGTCATTTAATTAAGTAATTAATTGAGTGGTTTCAGCTACGAATTCCAGACACCACCAGTAACGTCTCGGGGGCATTTCTGTTGATGTCAACGTAAATGTTTCTTTGGTGTTCTTATTTAGCATCACCAGTAGAGGATTATAATGTACATTCGGTGATGATGAAGTGGCCGCCGTAATTTCCAAACCATATATGGACAGCCTGTATAACCCAGTTACATCTGCGGTCGCGCGGTGTCCATGTTGATGATCCTGATGCTACTGTGTACACGATATTGTTAATTTGCTTGTGTGGAATTTTAACAAGATTCGTTTTTTCAATAATATTAGGGATTCCATTAACAATATCGTTGATTTTTGTGTTAATGTCAGCAAGTTTAATATCTACAACCACTAGATTACCAAAAAATTCATACACAGATCTGTTTATGTTTCTACGAAAATTTAGAAACGTTTGTACGTGATTGGAAAAATCAGTTTTGAATGCGGTCATTTCATCGTTGATTGTTGTTAATGATGTCACCGTCGGAATGTTGCTATCGTCGACGTATTTTTTCGTTGCAGCGCCGAAATCTGATTCTGGTGTTCTGAGATTATTAATACCATTATTATTCATGTTGAGAAATGCACGCATTATACCACCGTTGACTAACACAAACTTAGATCCTTGATCATCGACGTATTTTTTTGTTGTTGCGTCTGTATCTGTGGCTGGGTCTCCAAGGTATGTAATTTTATTTTGATTCATGATAATATTATCTATAACTGTCCCACCTGTTTTATCAAGTTTGTTATCATCAACATACTTCAACTGCAAATAACTTACCGCTTGAGTTTGATTTAAGTCTGCTGGTGGATACCCGGTCTCTAAATTTATAAAAAATTTTCCTGACATATCTAAGTTACCGCTTAAAGTTCCACCAGATTTATCTAGTTTATTATTGTCGACTAATTTAAGTTGTGCATAACTAACAGCTTGTGTATTAATGACATTTACTGGTGGATAATTTGTTTCTAAATCTAGTACTCGTTGATTTGACATAGATAGGTTTCCTGTCATTGTGTCGCCAGTTTGTTTTAGATATCCCGATAAATCAATATTGCCGTTTGTTATTGTACTTACAGCCGATAAATCTCCTAATGTTGTTCCAAATTTTGTATAATAGCTCATTATTTATTTATCGTCTGACAATTTTTTTTGTATAACATAAACTTGTATAACAATAATGGCAAAATCGTCGATATTAAATTTTGGTACAGAGCGGTTGGTGAAACATAAACATGAAAACGAACTTACAGATTGTCATTGTCTTATTGTTGGAAGAACTGGACCGGGAAAAACAAACTTGCTTATGAATTTACTTCTCGGAGATAATTTTAACTACGATCGCGTTTATATTTACACAATTAATCCACAACAGGATAAGTACGAGCTACTTGACAATTATAATGACAAACTTCGTGATGATCTTGAGGCTGGTCCCAGTTAATCAACTTGATTCGTCCGAACACAAGATAGTTGTTTTTGATGATATTCCGCTAAACAACGAGGAAATGAATAAAATAAGATCATATTTTTCACTATCAAGAAATAAGAAATGAAATTCTGTTTGTCTCGCTCAGGGTTTTTATAATGTTGACAGATTTATTAGGCGAAATACTGGTTGTTTTATATTATTTCCAGGACTTGACAATGTTGGCGTTAGAAATATCGCGAACGAACAATGTGGTGATGTAACAAAAGATAAATTTATTGAATTATATCATAAAGCAACGGCAAATAAATATGCCTTTTTTTTTTTGTTTGATAAATTAACAAATGATACGAGTAAAATGTTTCGCTGTTGTATTGAAAAATACATACAGCAATTTTTATAGAAAATAGTATGTAATTAATGAAAAGACAAGCAAAGTACAGAAAACATATAGAAAATCTATTTTAAAAAAACTTGTTAAATCTAAAGCTGAACTTAGGCAGATGATCCAACAAGCACGACGTGGTCAAGTGGTTGCAGCAGAAACAACAGCTACAATTCTCAAACCAGTTACTGAAACTTTACTTGGAAAACAACCCGAAACTAAACCACTATCAGAAGAAGAACTTAGAAAAATGCAAGAAAAAGGTTTACTCGGATTAATTAAAGAACAACAAGAAGCAGCTGCTGGAAGAATTATTGAAAGATCTGAAGAAGAAAAAAGAAGATTAGCCGAGGCACTTGCAGCAAATATAGCGAATCCTGTTGCAAGACAAGCTGAAATAGATCGGCTGATAAATAATCCACTGGAACTTCAACAAAGATTAGCAGAAGCAGCAGTAGTTGAACCAATTGAAAGAAGGTTAGAGGAAGAAGAACTTAGAAGAGAGAGAAACATCATAGAAAAAAAAGAAGATTTGAATATGATTTAGCAAATATAGATAGCAAAATAAGAGATGATGAATATGAAGATTTTAATAAAATATATAAATTTAGTGGTGTGAGAATACATAATGTTGGAAAAGATGATTTTAAAGCCGACGAAAAAATTGCAAAATTAAAAGAAATAAAAAAGAGGGTGATGAGCATTTCAGCAAAGCAGTTTTAGAAAATAGAAATTACTATGAGAGCATTAAATTATATCGACATGGAATTATTGCTGATCTTTATATTAAGGCTATTAATAATATAAGAAATAAACAATACTATAGTGGTAGTCACCTTAGTAACTTAAGTACTGAAGCAAAATTATTAGATGAAAGACCAGAAGGATCAGAATATATACATGAAACTCCTATAATGACTGAAGAAGATTTACTAAGTTCAGCCGAAGCAGATAAAATATATTGTGATGAATATAAAAACAGTTCAGAAGAAGAAATAACATCAAAAGAATATTTTAATTTTATGAAAAATTATGATATTTCAGATGTTGATAATATTTATAATTGGGAAAAAGATAAATACGATAAACTCATTAAAAAATTAGAAGATATTATGAAAGAAGATGCTGGAGCTTATAAAGAAATTGATACAGCTGAAATAAAAGATGTTGAAGGACTTTCTAAAGGAGCTAGAAATTATACTATTGCTCGTGTTTTTAAAAATACTTCAATAAGTTTTAGAGATAAAAAATATTTTGATAAAGGATACAATTTTACAAGTTTATTTAAATATTACGATAGTGATCGCTTAAAAAGACTTTTAGTAAAAGAAAGAACTAAAACAGGAACTGGTGTTAGAATATTTGCATCAGTTACTGAAATGATTGGCAGATTAATGTTATTTATATCATCAAAAGAAGCTGTTGGTGCTGAAATTGACAATGAAATTATTGACATACTTGATAATTTGAGATCGGAAAATTTATTAACATCTGACGATTTACATCGTGATTTAATCGCGGCGATTTAATTTCATAAAAATATAATAATAAATGTCAACAACATTATTACTAGACTCTGGCCAATCTGATAAAGATAGCGCAAATTTTTCGGTAAAGTATATTCCGCCAATAGAACTAGATCGTGAAAACCAATATGAAATTGGACTAATTTCCTGTACGTGTTGGAATTCTATGGCTAATGTAAAAACTGGAGTAAACAATGATTTTACATTTGCTATTGCTACTCGTTCACCAACCACGTGGAAAACACTTAAAATTCCACAAGGAGCTTATAATATTACTGATTTAAATAAAATAATAAAAGAACTAATAGAACAAAATGAGGTAAAGCTGATAATTTTGAGCTTACGCCAAATTATAATACGTTACGCGCTAGAATGACATTAAAAAATATAGTGGTTAATTTTATATCGCCAACAAGTATCGCACCATTGATAAGATTTCTCCATAAATTATATCCTTCTTTTCAAGAATCTATTACACATGACGGTGAAAATCCAGTAAATATAACTGACGTAAACACAATATTAATAAATTGCTCTATTGCATCTGGATCTTACTCAGCTCAGGGTAGTAAAGGACAAACAATATACAGTTTTTCGCCAGACGTTCCACCGGGATCTATCATGCAAATTAGTCCACGTCAAGTTATTTATTATCCGTTAAATGTTGAAAATCAGATAACAGAAGTAAATATGCAATTGACAGATCAATCTGAACGACAACTGGATATGAACAATGAAATTGTTACTTATTATTTACACTTACGCGAACAATAAACTTCCTGATTGGCAATAAAATTATGCAACCTCAGATATAATGAAACAGAGAAAAAAAGTTTATCGAAGAAAAATAGACGGAGGATTTTTGGGAAATATATTTGCTAAAATTATAGAAAATGCTCCAGGAATAGCTCATAAAGTTGTGCCAATTGCACTTGACGCATCAAAAGCTTCTGCAACTGGAGCTGCATCTGCAGCTAGAACTGCTGTTGGACAAAAAATAGCTGATAAAATTAAAGGCGTACCGCAAAGCGGTGTACCAACAATCAAACAAGCTATTTCAGCAATCGCACCAACAAAAGAAACTCAACGCGCAATGATAACAACAACAAAAAAAACTTTTATCACTGAGAGGAGAACAAATTATAAAAAAATTAATATCTAAAGCAACAACACCGAAATAGCTTCGCTATCGTTGATGACAAAATTTTATATAACCTAATAAATAAAAAAATGTCTGTTAAAAATTATCTCGATTTAGCAGCAACTTATGACACAGACGACACGGTAACAGAATTTGAATATGTTGAATATCTAGATGAAAATTCTAACGAACCTAATAAGGCTGGCGTCAGAACATTTAATACTAGAGATGATGACGTATTTCTACTGCCTCATAAAGCAATGTTAGCAGTTCGTGGCCAGATTATGACAGTAGCTGTTCCACCTGTCGCAATTGCAGCTAACGCAGAAGTAACTCTTATAAATGACGGTTGGTGTTTATTTAAAAGTGCTAGATATCAGCTGGCCAATCAAACTGTTGAGGATATTTCAAGTCACTTACAAGTTGCAAGTACAATCTTAAATACTATTTTGTTTTCCGATGATTACTCCAAATCAACTGCAACTAATATGATGTGGTTCAAGGATACTGGAGCTGGTGCAATAATTCCTGCGATAAATGAATTTATTTTAAGGGTAGCAGTTGCAGCTGGAGCTGATGCTGCTGCAGATGTTGTAATTGTAAGAGGTTTTCTTATTGCTAATGCTAATGCTTTAGGTATAGTACCACCAGATGCAGCTGCTAACACAGACGCTGTAAGAGCCTCACTTATTGCAGCTTGTGATAATCTTGGTATAGCACCACCAGCTGTGGCTGCTGACTAGTACTGCAATGTTAAGTTTGATTAATAACGCAATTAGCGTAAGAAATAAACGTTATAATGATGGTTATTTTAAGAGAAAGGCACTTGCAGCAATATCACGTCAAATTACAATGATGCTGCCGTTAAGTACAATATTTGGCTTTTGTCGCGATTACAATAAAGTATTTCGTGGAGTTAAACATACACTTATTTTAGATCGATCAGAACAAAATGATTGTTTATTTCGACTTCGCGGGGCTGATGTACAGTTTATTATAAACAAACTTGATCTGTGGATGCCCCGAATAACGCCAACAGTTTCAAAATCGCTCGAATTAGATGATATTCTTAAAAACCGCACAAAGAAGATTTATTTTCAACAACATAAAATGTATCAAACAGCAGTTCCAAATGCCACAGACTACACATGGCGAGTCACAACGACGTCGACTGAACAAAAGCCACGGCAATTATTTGTTGTATTTCAGCAACAAGCGCGACGTGGTAACCAACGACAAAATAATGCAATATTTGATAATGCTGATATTAGACGAATATATGCTAGAATAAATTCAAAGCAATATCCGGAGCGAGCGATAGAATGTAATTTTGCAGATGACGCTAATAAAAATATTACTCGACCTTACAAGTACTTGCTCGACGCAGTGAAAAAATATCAGGACGTTGGAGATGGATCTCAGATATCAGTAGAGGAATTTCGTACACTTTATCTGATATTTTATTTTGATGTTAGTGAACAAAATGAAAGAGATGTAATTTCAACTGCTGATATTGAAATTACATGGACGCTCGGAGCAGTTCCAGTGGCGCAGTTGTACGTGTACGCGTTAGTGATCAATGACAGAACTATTACGATTGACTTTATCGAGGTAAAATGTCGGTACAAGTTTAATCTGTAACTTTAATATAAGATGACAAAATATATTGTAAAAGAAATATATTTGACTGATGGTCAAGTTAAAAAATTAGCAGCTGCTGTTGCAAAGCAGAGGCAGGTTTCATTAAAGGTCGACCCTAACGCAGGTGTTTTGGGTATTTTAGCAAAATTAATGTTAACCAAAAAACAAGTAAAAAAGTATAACCGCGGCAAACATATTGTTTTAAATTTAAGTATCGCACAAA
Source organism: Megalonaias nervosa (assembly GCA_016617855.1). Taxonomy (NCBI): domain Eukaryota; kingdom Metazoa; phylum Mollusca; class Bivalvia; order Unionida; family Unionidae; genus Megalonaias; species Megalonaias nervosa. The sequence continues at coordinate 4,404 of JAECUM010004810.1, read as the reverse complement.
TAAAGCGATGGTAAACGACATCGTCGTTGAAGGTGGTTTCTTCGGTCCGGCACTATCTGTAATGGCCAGAACGTTAATACCAAAACTTTTGCCGGTGTTAGGTACATTAGGATTATCAGCAGCGTCTGGAGCAGTATCTGGCGCAACGAAAAAGGCAGTTGAAGGTCATGGAATAAAGAAAATTTTTGTCTAAAGATAAATATAATGCCCAAACGAAAAACAGCAAAAAGAAAGACAACGACGAAAAAAAAGACACGACCGAGGCGAAAAGGTGGATTTATTCCAATAGCTCCATTACTAGCAGGATTGGCGGGAAGTCTATTGCCAGGTCTATTAGGACGAGGTCTAATGTTACCAGGAACAAAGAGATGAAATCGGCTGCGTTAAGTAACTTTGATATACTTGATAAACTGAAAAAAGTAAACAATTTCAGTGGAGTATATTCTAAAGATGAACTTATGGCGATTCCATCGTCGCTAGAAACGCCAGGTTCGTGTGTTATAAATATACAAGATTTCAATGACGGATCTGGTACACATTGGGTAGCTGTTTGTGATCACAGTTATTTTGACTCGTTCGGAATTCCACCAAGTGACGCAATAAAAAAATATATGAGTAGAATTCAAGAGACAAAGTCTCCAGAGACGAAGTCTCTTGCGAAAATAATAAATTATTCGTCTAATCAAATTCAACCAGTTGGAACTTCTGCTTGTGGATACTATTGCGTAATGTTCATTAAACAGATGACCATAAATCCAGATTTTTTAAAGTTTATTTTGCAATTTGACAAACAACCTTCTCACGCTAATGATGAGATTGCAATTAATTTTATCTAAACTCACTGATATATAACGTCAACATATTGTCTCAAGTGTAAAACTAAAACAGAAAATAAAGATGAAAAAACAGAAAAAACAAAAAATAATAGAATAATGCTGAAAAGTATTTGCGGAATCTGTGGAAAAAGAAAAAGTATGTTTTTAAAGAAATTATCGCCATTGCCAACAACAAAGTTGTCCGGAGCGGGTTGCCCTGACAAGATTATTTTAGTAGATGATTAATAAATAATGACATGCAACTGCGATTGTGATAGAGATTTATGTCTTGAGCAAAATAAAATTGTTACATATTGTCAGAAATGCAACAACAGAGAAATAATTGTTTCTGGTATAGATATACATAAATTAATTGGCAAATTGCCGAAACCAAAAGGCGGTTGGACATTGCTAAGCCATAAATATACTGGACCTCATAATCCTCTTGATAAACTACTTGACGAAAACGATAATCCGCTGCCAGGACAAGAGCCTTACAATCAAGTTGATGCAATAGCAATGCGCCATGATATCTGCTACAGAGACATTGAACGTCCAGACAACGAACAAAGTAAACGTAGCTGCGATAAGGTAATGTTAGACGAACTTCGTCGCGGAAACATTTTTTTTAGGTTTGTAGCTCAGACGCTAGCGTCTTCAAGGCAAGATCATCATATAATTCTTTTCCGAGACCTAATTTATATTTTGCTCCATTAAAACCCTGAACCAGCCTTCGGTCAAAGTTATCGCAAATGCCGTTGATCATATCTGGGCGATAGATTTAGTTGATGTCTCAAATCTTGCTCAGTTTAATGGTAACAAGAGATATCTTTTTAATGTTGTAGATGTTTTCAGCAAATACGCGTTTAGCATACCCGTTTCGGATAAAACAGGGACATCGACCACTGATGCATTAAAGGAAATTATTGTTAACACAGAAAGAAAACCAAATAGAATCTGGACTGATCATGGAGCAGAATATTTTAATAAAAAATTTGAACAGTTTTTAGAGCAAAATAACATTAAAAAATATGTCACAGGAAATGAGGGAAAAAGCGTCATCGTTGAAAGATTTAATCACACGCTCAACGAAAAAATCCATAAATATTTAACAGCTAAAAATACGAGTAAATATATTAACAATTTACAGAAAATTGTTGCCGAGTATAATAACACGAAACACAGATCCCTTTCGCTAGGCAAAAGAAAAATGTCGCCAAACGACGCGATTGCAAATCCAATATTAGCAAACGAAAATATGTACCGGAGACATAAATTTAAAGTTGGTGATAAAGTTAGAATTTCTCTGACGAAAAAAACATTTGAGAAAGGATATACTCATAACTGTAGCGAAGAAGAAATTGTTGTTGATAAAGTACTTTTAACAATACCAGTTACATACTCGTTGAAAGATTTATTAGGTGAACCTATAAATGCAGTTTTTACGAGCAAGAACTTCAGAAAACAGAACAAGATATATTTGTTATTGAAAAAGTTATTAAAAGGCGCGGCAACAAAAGTTTAGTTAAATGGCGTGGGTATAGCGAAAAATTTAATAGCTGGGTACCAACTCGGTCGATCTCGTCGACTGCGATATCGATCGAATAATATTATGATAAATTTCTTCGTATTTTATTAATACTGATTTACATTTTACTGGTTTACACAGAGAAATTAAATGTAATTTTCTTGCAACATCGACTGGCATTAAATTAAATATTTTAACAAAAATAAAATCGTATTTTATATTTCTTTGTTGTCCAGTTATTTTTACGTTTAAAAAAGGTTTTATAAGTTGCCAAAATATTTGATGCTCTGTGATAGTAAAATTAAATTTTATTATTTTTTAGCGATATGGTACTTAACATCATATCGCCCAGTTGTTGGTCTGCTTAATTTTTTTTTTACTAACAACAACATCATCTTCATCTTCGTCGTCATCGTTATGTAAAATATCATTTTCAGTATAACCAGCAGATTTATCACGAGTAAAATTTTCTAAGGTAAAATTTGAAACAAAATCTCCCGAACATAGTTCAGCTAGTCTTTCAGTTAAGTTCATTATTATAATATATCTTTTGTCTAATTAATAAATAATAATAAAATGTTTGTAGAATTTCCCGAAATAAAATATCATCAAAGAGTTAATATACTAAATTACAGAGGATTAGCTGAGGCAATTCGAAATTGTTTGCTGGGACATAAATTTTATTTTGTTGATGTTATTATAACATTAGGCGAATCTGACAGATTTTTATTAACAGTAGCAGAAAAAATAAAACTTGATACAAATAAAATGATGACATTACGATTTAATCGCGATGATATTATGGAATTTAGTCATAATTGTCTTACTGGAAATGATCTAGAAAATATCATTAGTTATCGTATTTAAAATTAAATCTATCAAATGTCAACATTGACGTTGCTTATTTAGTTACTTTATCATCTACATCTTTTACTGATTGCTGCCATTTTTAAGATATTTTGCAGCAGCTGTTATTGATTTAAATTTTATTTTTTCTCCAGTTTCAAGATTTACTGATATAACTGATCTTTTTTAATTTTTAAAATTAGAACCGTCAAAACCGGCTCCACGTCTTGTGTCTTCTTTTGGCGTAACTAAATCTAAATTTTCCAAACGATTATCTGTTTTAATACCATTTTTATGATCAATAACTAGACCATTAGGTACTAGTCCGTTAAAAGTTTCAAAGACAAAACGGTGTGCTCTATAAACAACAAAATCAGTTTTAGTGTCACGTACATTAACATCAAGATATCTATTTTTAGCTAAATTTCCAACAACGTTTTTTTTTTTTATATCGAATAATTCCTCGATCATTTGCTTCGTAAAGATCAAACACTGGTTGAAGTTGAAATTCATTTTGTAATGCTAAATTTTCAATATTATCATCATTAACTGCTCCATTTACTTGATAAACTCTCTGACATTCTGGAATATCGTCGCAAAGTAAAGGATAAATAAAATCTTTTCTAAACATTTTAATCATTTCTGCATCATCACCTTTTACTGAAATTATCATTCCAGCTGGTGATGGTGTACCAACAGATTTTTTAGATTTTATGTTAATAACAGAACCTAGTGCATTTGCACAATATAAGTTGTACTTTGGGTGTACGTGATAAAATTCTTGCTCTTCCGCTGTCAATCTCAAGATATCTCAAAATTTCTGTCATTATACTATAAGGATTTCATATCTCTAATTAAAACAAATTCAATTAAATATAAAATATTACTATATATATAATTTTAAAATTGCGAGATATTGCTAAAAAGAGAATTATCAAATCTGAAAAAAATTGCTACAGCATTTTCCGGTTACGATAATAGTTACAAACTTGATGATCAAAATATTTTAGCAAATTTTAACTCCACAAATTTATTTCATCTTTTACAACCTGTTATATCAAAAGAACTTGCGGCTCATAAAAGTATCAAACTTATAGTCCAATATCATACGATTTTATTTATCAAAGTTACATGCAGTTGAGGATGTACTTGATGTAATTTTTGAAAGAAAAAGTTTTGACAGCGAAATTTCGGAACCATATCTAACAGCTAAAT